>PVIC010009992.1:0-48562 GCA_004025085.1 Thryonomys swinderianus
TGTTATCCAGGACAAACTGTTACTCATTACCCAGCTGACAAATTGTTACATTTTGCTAATAAACATGCTTTCATTTTTCCTTTTCTTGTAACCAAAACACCTATTCTAAAAACAATGTTGATTTTTACTGATGGCTCCTCCAATACATAAACAGCTTATATTATACAGGGTCAAGCTACTCAATAACAAACTCATTTTAAATCAACACAAAAAGTTAAATTAAATACAGTCTTTACTGCTATACAACATTTTCCAAATCAAGCTTTTAATTCCAGCCCCCAGCCCAGACGCTGGAGATGAAATGTGCCGGCGACCATGACAACCCTCTTCCCCAGTACAGATCTCTGCTGCCCTCCTGGGCCTCTGCGGACCCTCCCAGCTGCTGGCTCAGAGGCGTCCTCACAAGATAACACCAGACAAACCCAGAGCTGGGTGGGCCGCTCTGAACCCGCTGCGATTCCAGACTCGTCCAGGGCTTAATCCTTGGTCTGGGGCCAGAAGGCAGCCAGCCCCGAGCCCTAGGCAGCTGCAGGAAGGGCCTCCAGCATGGCTCTGGGCACGGGCTGCCCAGCAGCACCTGGGGACAAGCAGGGACCCCGCTGCTGCTGGGAAGCAGTGCCCCGCGGAGCCTCAACGGGTGAGGAGAAGCCCCCGCAACAAGTGGAGGCGCAGCCTGGAAACGGGGTGGGGCTGGGGGCAGGGACCGGGCCACCCGCCTGGCACCCTGGGAACACCGCCATCCCCTCGAAGCTCCGCCTCTCCAGCCTCCGCCATTGCTGCCCCGCCCCTGCGATCCCTGGCTGTCCCCGGG
The DNA here is from genome assembly GCA_004025085.1 of Thryonomys swinderianus. Taxonomy (NCBI): domain Eukaryota; kingdom Metazoa; phylum Chordata; class Mammalia; order Rodentia; family Thryonomyidae; genus Thryonomys; species Thryonomys swinderianus. The sequence goes on from PVIC010009992.1 coordinate 812, forward strand.
TACCCTGTGACACCTCACCCCCGCAACCCCCGACCTCGGTGATCGCTGGATGCCCTGTGAACCCCCATGGCCCCCGTGGTCTGTGGGCACCCCGGGACCCCCGACTCCTCAAAACCCCACTGGCACCCACGACCCCCTTGACTCGCCAGACCCCTCTGACCCCCGCACTTCCTGGGTTCCCGTAGCCCAGCACTCACTGCTGCACTCGGCGTCACTGCAGCACTTGAACTCCGTGAAGCAACGTCCGCGGCCCGGGGACTGCTGTGCCTGCCTCTGTCCGGGGGGCCCGGGCAGCAGCAATGCCAGCAGGAGCGCCAGAAGCAGCGTCCACGCAGGAGCCATGTTGAGGTCCCGCCTGCACCGCCGGAGGCTGGGGACGCGTCTCCTGCTTAGTGACGCTACAATCCCACTGCCATGGCGACCGCGCATGTCCCGCCCCGCCGCCGCCTCCGCCGCCGCAGCGTAGCCGCCCCGCCCGCCGAGAACACGCCCTCTGGGGGTGGGGCCATAGCAAGCGGGCGTGCTCCAGCGCATGCACGCGCGGTGAGAGCCCCAGGCCGGGGTAGGAGGGGCAGAGCGGGTGCCGTGGGGGCGGCATGCAGCCCGGCAGGCCAAACCAGCGCAGCAGAGCCCCATCTCCGTGGGCCCTCCATGATTGGGGCCCCGGCCCTTGGTGCTTGGGAACTTGGCCCCAGGTGCTTGGGACCTTGCCTTCCATGCTTGGGCGGGACCTGGCCCTGGGTTCTTGGGGACCTGGCACACAGTGCTTGGAAACTTGGCCCTAGGTGCTTGGGGCCCATTCCTTCTATGCTTGGGCGGGACCTGGCCCTGGGTGCTTCAGGCCCTGGCCCTGGGTGAGTGGGGACCTGGCCCTAGGTCCTTGCAGACCTGGCCCTAGGTGCTTGGGGCCCTGTCCCTCGATGTGTGTGGGGGGATCTGGTCTTCGGTGCTTGGGGGCCTGGCCCTCAGCACCTGGGGACCTGGCCTTCGGTGCTTGGGGCCCTGGCCCTCGGTGCTTGGTGGGGACCTGGACCTCGGTGCTTGGGGCCCTGGCCTGGGTGCTTGGGGCCCTGGCCTTTGATGCTTGGGCAGGACGTGGCCCTGGGTTCTTGGGGACCTGGTCCTAAATGCTTGGGAACCTGGCCCTAGGTGCTTGTGGCCGAGGCATTCGATGCTTGGGTGGACCCTGGCCCTGGGTGCTTCGGGCCCTGGCCCTGGGTGCTTGGGGACTTGACCCTAGGTCCTTGGAGACCTGGCCCTAGGTGCTTGGGGACCTGGCCATTGGTGCTTGGGGACCTGGCCCTAGGTGCTTGGGGACCTGGCCTTCAGTGCTTCGTTCCCTGGCCCTTGGCACTTGGGGACCTGGCCCTCACTGCCTGGGGACCTGGCCCTTGGTGCTTAGGGTCATGGCCCTCAGTGCTTTTGTCCCTGGCCCTCGGTGCTTGGGGCTCTAGCCTTCAGTGCCTGGGGTCATGGCTCTTGGTGCTTGGGGTGGCCCTGGACCTTGGTGCTTGGGGACATGGCCCTCAGTGCTTGGGGACCTGGCCCTTGGCACTTGAGGACTTGACCCTTCATGATTGGGGGGGACCTGTCTTTTGGTGCCTGGGGCCATGGCCCTCAGCACTTGGGTACCTGGTCCTAGGTGCTTGGGGACCTGGCCCTCGAAGCTTTAGATCATGGCCCTTGGTGCTTGAGAGGGCCCTGACCCTTGGTGCTTGGGGTCATGGCCCTCGGTGCTTGGGGGGGACCAGGACCTTGATGCTTGGGGCCCTGGCCCTGGGTGTGTGGGGACCTGGTCCTAGCTGCTTGGGGACTGGGCCCTCGGTGCTTGAGGACCAGGCCCTTGTTGCTTGGGGATGAGGCCCTCGGTGCTTGGGGACCTGGCCCTCAGTGCTTGGGAACCTGGCCCTCTGTGCTTGGGGACCGGGCCCTCGGTGCCTGGGGGGGGGTACCTGGACCTCGGTGCTTATGGCCCTGGCCCTCTGAGCTAGGGATCATGGCCCTCTGTGCTTGAGGGGGCCCTGACTCTTGGTGCTTGTGGACATGGCCTCGGTGCTTCTGGGGACCTGGCGCTCCGTGCTTGGGACCCTGGCCCTCGCTGCTTGGGGACCTGGCCCTCAGTGCTTGGGGCCCTGGCCCTCAGTGCTTGGGGACATGGCCCTCGGTGCTTGCAGACCTGGCCTTTGGTGCTTGGGGACCTGGACCTGGGTGCTTAGGGCCCAGGCCCTCGGTGTTCATGGGGACCTGGCCCTTGGTGCTTGGGGACTTGGCCCTTAGTTCTTGAGGCCCTGGCCCTAGGTGATTTGGGACCTGGCCCACGGTCCTTGAGGGCCTGGCCCTCGGAGTTTTGGGACCTGGCCCTTGGTGCTTGGGGCTCTGGCACTAGGTGCTTGTGGGGACCTGGCCTTCAGTGCTTGGGGCCCAGGCCCTCTGTGCTTGTGTACCTGGCCCTCGGTTATTGGGGACCCGGCCCTTGGTGCATAGGTAACTGACCTTCAATGCTTGTGGCCCTGGCATCGGTGCTTTGGGACCTGGCCCTTGGTGCTTGGGGACCTGGCCTTTGGTGCTTAGGAACTTGGCCCCAGGTGCTTGGGGACCTTGCCTTCGATGCTTGGGCAGGACCTGGCCCTGGGTTCTTGGGGACCTGGCCCTCAGTGATTGGGGCCAAGGCCCTTGGTACTTAGGGAACTGGCCCTAGGTGCTTGGGGACCTGGCCATCAGCGCCTGGGGATCTGGCCTTTGGTGCTTGGGGTGCTGGCCCTTGGTTATTGGGGCCCTAGCTCTCGGTTCTTGGGGCCCTGGCCCTCGATGTTTGGGGGGATCTGGCCCTCGGTGCTTGGGGCCCTGGCCCTCGATGCTTGGGGAGGGCCTGGTACTCGGTGCTTGGGGACCTGGCCCTCGGCGCCTGGGGACCTGGCTCTCAGTGCTTGGGGCCCTGACCCTCGGTGCTTGGGGGGGGCTGGCTTTTGCTGCTTAGGGACATGGCTCTCAGTTTTTGGGCCCCTGGCCTTCAGTGCTTGGGGCCCTGGCCTTCGGTGCATGGGGGAGACCTGGTCCTTGGTGCTTGGGGACCTGGCCCTTGCTGAATGGGGAAATGGCCCTAGGTGCTTAGGGACCTGGCCCTCGGTGTTGGGGCCTGGGCCATCTTTGCTTATAGACCTGGCGTTCACTGATTGGGGACCTGGCCCTAGGTGATTGGCGATCTGGCCCTCAGTGCTTGGGGCCCTGGCCCTCGGTGCTTGGGGACCTGGCCTTTGGGGTTTGGTGACCTGGCCCTAGGTGCTTGCAGCCCTGGCCCTTGGTGCTTGGGGACCTGGCCCTCAGTGATTGGGGACCTGGCCCTAGGTGCTTGGGGCCCTGGCTCTTGGTCCTTGGGGACCAGGCCCTATGTGCTTGGGGACCTGGCCCTCAGTGCTTGGAGTCCTGGCTCTCGGTGATTGGGGCCTGGCCCTTGGTGCTTGGGGACCTTGTTTTCAATGCTTGGGCCGGACCTGACCCTGGGTGCTTGGGGACCTGGCCCTCGGTTCTTGGGGACCTGGCTCTTGGTGCTTAGGGTCCTGGTCCTCAGTGATTAGGACCCTGGCCCTGGATGCTTGGAAGCCAGGCCCTAGGTGCTTGGGGATCTGGCCCTAGGTGCTCGATGCCCTGGCCCTAGGTGCTTAGGGACCTGGCCCTCGGTGATTGGGGACCTGGGCCTAGGTGCTTGGGGACTGGCCCTCAGTGCTTGAGGGGACCTGGCTTTTGGTGCTTGGGCACTTGGCCCTTGGTGCTTGGCTCCCTGGCCCACAGGGACCTGGGCCTAGGTGCTTGGAGACCTGGCCATCAAATTTGGGGACCTGGCCCTTGGTGCTTGGGGACATGGACTTCAGTGCTTGGGGGGGGATCTGGCCCTTGGTGCTTGGGGCCCTAGCCCTCAGTGCTTGGGGACCTGGCCGTAGGTTGTTTGGGGCTTGACCTTAGGTGCTTGGGGCCAGGGCTCTAGGTGCTTGGGTCCCTGGCTTTCAGTGGTTTGGGCCCTGGCCCTAGGTGCTTGGGGCCCTGGCCCTTGGTACTTGGGGCCTTGGCCCTTGGTGCATGGGGACCTGGCCCTCGGTTCATGGGGACCTGGCCCTCGGCGCTTGGGAACCTGGCCCTTGGTGCTTGGGGACATGGCCATCCGTGCTTGAGGCCCTGGCCCTCGGTGCTTGGGGACCTGGCTGTAAGTGCTTGGGACCTGAGCCTCTCTGCTTCTGGTCCTGGCCTTAGACGCTTGGTGCCCTGGACCTTGGTGCATGGGGCCCCGGCCCTTGGTGCTTGGGGCCCTGGCGCTCGGTGCTTGGGGACCTGGCCCTTGGTGCTTTGGGACCTGGCCCTTGGTGACTGGGGACCTGGCCCTAGGTGCTGGGGGACCTGGCCCTAGATGATTGGGGGCCTGGCCCTTGGTGCTTGAGGGGACCTGGCTTTCGTTGCTTGGGGACCTGGCCCTCCGTGCTTGGGGAACTGGACCTCAGTGCTTGTGGATCTGGCCCTCGATTCTTGGGGACCTGGCCCTAGGTGCTTGGGGACCTGGCCCTTGGGGACATGGCCCTCATTGCTTGGGGGGACCTGGCCATCCATGCTTGTGGCCCTGGCCTTCGGTGCTTGGACACCTGGCCGTAAGTGCTTGGGGGACCTGAGCCTCTCTGCTTCTGGTCCTGGCCTTAGGTGCTTGGTGCCCTGGCCTTAGGTGCTTGGTGCCCTTCCTCGGTGCTTGGAGCCCAGGCCCTTGGTGCTTGGGGCCCTGGCACTCGTTGCTTGGGGACCTGGCCCTAGGTGCTCTGGGACATGGCCCTTGGTGATTTGGGACCTGGCCTTAGGTGTTTTGGGACCTGGCCCTAGGTGCTGGGGGACTTGGCCCTAGATGATTGGGGGCCTGGCCCTCGGTGCTTGAGGGGACCTGGCTTTCGGTGCTTGGGGACCTGGCCCTCTGTGCTTGGGGAACTGGACCTCAGTGCTTGTGGATCTGGCCCTCGATTCTTGGGGACCTCGCTTGGGGACTGGCCCTCGGTACTTGCAGTGATCTGCCCTTCAATGCATGGTGCCCTGGCCCTCAGTGCTTGGGGACATGGCCCTTGGTGCTTGGAGACCTGGCCCACGGTACTTGTTGTCTGCTCCTCGGTGCTTGGGATCCTGGCCCTTGGTGCTTGGGAACCTGCCCTCGGTGCTAGGGGATCTGGCCCTTGGTGATTGGGGACCCGGCCCTCGGTGCTTGGGGAGGACCTGGGTTTCGGTGCTTGGGACCCTGGGTCTTGGTGCTTGGGGCTCTGGTCCTTGGTGCTTGGGTAAATGGCTTTCAGTGCTTGGGGCCATGGCAACGGTGCTTCAGGACCTGGCCCTTGGTGCTTGGGTACCAGGCCCTCGGTGCTTGGGGACCTGGCTCTTGGATCTTGGGCGGGGGACCTGCCTCTTGGTGCTTGGTGCCCTGGCCCTTGGTGCTTGTGGACCTGGCCCTCGGTGATTGGGGACCCAGCTCTCAGTGCTTGGGGAGGACCTGGCTTTCAGTGCTTGGGACCCTGGCTCTCAGTGGGGCTCTGGCCCTTGGTGCTTGGATAAATGGCCTTCAGTGCTTGGGTCCATGGCAACGGTGCTTAGGGACCTTGCCCTTGGTGCTTGGGGACCTGACTCTCAGTACTTGGGGGTTACCTGGCACTTGGTGCTTGGGGCCGTGGCTTTCAGACCTTGGGGTCATGGCCCTTGGTGCTTGCAGACCTGGCCTTCGGTGCTTGGTGCCCTGGCCCTCAGTGCTATATACTGCAGGCATTTGGGCTTTGAAACCTGGCCTTTGGAAGTTCTATCTTCAGGCTCTAAGGGTCCAACCACAAATAGCAGTGCCCCAGGGCTCATTTGTACAAAGGGATTGTGATGTCATAATGGGACTTTCACTACTGCAGACACAGGTAGTGTACAAACTCTTGCCTCCTGGCAGTAAACGGTGAAGTGTAGGGAGGTAATAATTTCCACTCCGTTCAAGAAACTGACATCTCACAAAGCAAGGGAGAGGTCCAGGTGATTCTATTTGAGGGAGGAATCTCCGAATATCACTCAACCTCCCATTCGTTGAATGGACCTTGTTGTCAAAAGTAGATACAATACTGTGGAATGGCACTCCAAGTCCAGAGATTCACGAAGCAGGCAGTGCACTTTTCTCAATTCAGATTCTAACCATCTGAACATTACATGTGTTTCTCCACCATTTGACTGTAGAAAGAGCAGTATTTGAATAAGAAGCCACAGTTCTCCACAGGCACAGAGAACATGGAGAAACAAAGTGTTCCTATGCTTCCAAATAAAATACAGAGTGAGCAGGGAGTACAGTCCCACTCAGTTTCTGAAAATCAGTTTAAAGCAACACGGTCAGAATTCCAGCATTTGGGTGGGGAGATTAAGCTCCTGATATCCCAGATTCTCCCTTTTGCTTGCTTGGAAGTTGCTAGAAAAGAGAGGCATCTTGTAATTAGGAGTAATCCTCACCTTTGCAGGATGAAAACAGGCATTTTACACCTCTGTCTTAAGGCTCTAACCATCCAAACACAAGTAATGTTGCCCTAGTGCTTGTTTCTACTATAGGAGTGTGAGGTCATAATGGGCCTTTCTCTACTACAGACACAAGTAGCGTAGATGAACAAAATCTTGTTCCTGCCAAGTAAAGGCAGAAGCAGGCAGGTAGAAAATTAGCACACAATTTTGGAAACTTTGTTCACAAAAACACCATCCGAGTACCAGCTCTGTGTTTCACAGAGAAATCAACTAATATCAAAGAAACTCACCATCACATGAATAGAGCAGCTGGGAAAACAAAGATGTACTGGCAGGAAAAGGCACTGCTAACCCAGAATATTTCTGAAACAGGCACTGTGCATACCTCGTTTCAGTTTCAGCTTCATCCCAACAGAATATTAGTTGTGATTGTCCAGTGCTTGTCTGTACAATGTTTGCTGTATGTACCTAAGTGCCCTTATACTCCCACTGGTAGAGGGAGCATGGACAATGGTTGCAACTCTGGCCAGAAGAGGCACAGATTGGGTGCACAGTTTCACTATTTCTCTGAAACTCTCGTTTATAGCAACATGTTCTGATTTCCAGTTCCTTCTTTGGTAGGGAAACCTCTTGATTGTGCAGATTCTCCCACTCCCTTGAAAGGAGATGCATGGCCAAGAGGGACATTTTGTATGAAGTTATACTTCAGTCATTTTGGCTTTGAAACCCGGCATTTGGCACTTCTATCTTCAGGCTCTAATGGTCCAAATACAAATAGCAGTTCCCCAGGGCTCATTTCTACAAAGGGATTGTGACATCATAATGGGACTTTCTCTACTGCAGACAAGGGTAGTGTACAGGAACAAAACCTTGCCTCTTGGCATTAAACGGCAAAGAGCAGGTAATACATTTGTAAAACTGACTTCAAAAAAAGCAGGTGTGAGGTCCAGGTGTATCTATTTGAGGGAGAAATCTGCGAATGTCACTCCACATCCCATTCACTTGAATGGAGCTTGTGGTCAAATGGAGATATCCAGCCATGGAATGGCACTCCTAGTCAAGAGATATCCGAAGCAGGAAGTGTGCTTTTCTTGATTCAGATTCTAACCATGAGAACATTACGTGTGTTTCTCCAATGTTTGCCCGTACAAAGAGAGCGGTATTTGAATAAGAAGCCACAGTTCTCCACAAGCCCAGAGAACATGGAGAAAAAAACTGTTCCTACTCTTCCAAATTAGGCACAGGGTGAGCAGGGAGTATAGTCCCACTCAGTTTCTGAAAATCAGTTTACAGCAATATGGTCTGAATTCCAGCTTTTGTTTGTGGAGATTAAGCTCCTGATATCTCAGATTCTCCCTTTTGCTTGCTTGGAGGTTGCTAAAAAAGAGGCATCTTGTAATTAGGTGTAATCCTCGCCTTTGCAGGTTGAAAAACAGGCATTTTACTCCTTTGTCTTAAGGCTCTAACCATCCAAACACAAGTAGTGTTGACCCAGTGCTTGTTTATATGATGGGAGAGTGAGGTCATAATGGGCCTTTCTCTACCACAGACACAAGTAGCGTAGATGAGCAAACTCTTCTTCCTGCCAAGTAAAGGCTGAAGGAGGTAGGTAGAAAATTATCACACAATTTCAGAAACTTTCTTCGCTAACACACCGTCTGAGTACCAGCTCTGTGTTTTAAGGAGAAATCAACTAATATCCAAGAAACTTGCCATCATATGAATAGAGAAGCTGGGAAAATGGAGAGGTACTGGCAGCAAAAGGCACTGCTAGGCTGGAATCTTTCTGAAACAGGCACTGTGCATACCTCATTTCAGCTTCATCCCAACAGAATATAAGTTGTGATTCTCCAGTGCTTATCTGTACAATGACAGCCGTATTTACCTATGTGCTCTTATACTCCCACTGGTAGAGGGACATAGACAACGGTTGCAACTGTGGCCAAAAGAGGCACAGATTGGGTGTACATTTTCACTATGTTTCTGAAACTGTCGTTTATAGCAACATGTTCTGATTTCCATCTCCTTCTTAGGTAGGGAAAATTCTGTAGTGTGCAGATTCTCCCATTCACTTGAAAGGAGCTGTATGGCCAAGAGGGACATTTTGCATGAAGTTATACTCTAGGCATTTGGGCTTTGAAACCTGGCATTTCACACTTCTCTCTTCTAGCTCCAATGGTCCAAACACAAATAGCAGTGCCCAAGGGCTCATTTCTACATAGGGATTGTGATATCATAATGGGACTTTCACTACTGAAGATGCAGGTAGTGTACAGGAACAAATACTTGCATCCTGGCAGTAAACAGCAAAGTACTTGGAGGTAGTAATTTCCACTCTGTTCCTGGAACTGACTTTGCAAAAACAGGTCTGAGATCCAGGTTTTTTATTTGAGGGAGAAATCTGTGATTATCACTCCACCTCCTATTCACTTGAATGGAGCTTGTGGTCAAAAGGAGATATCCAGCTGTGGAATGCCACTCCTAGTCCAGAGACTTCCGAAGCAGCAGTGTGCTTTTCTCGATTTGGATTCTAACCATCAGAACATTACATGTGTTTCTGCACCACTTGCCCGTACAAAGAGAGCGGTATTTGAATAAAAAGCCACAGGTCTCCACAGGCACAGGGAATATGGAGAAACGAACTGTTCCTCCTCTTCCAAATAAGGCACAGAGTGAGCAGGGAGTACAGGACCACTCAGTTTGTGAAAATCAGTTTATGCCAACATGGTCTGAAATCCAGTTTTTGCTTGAGGAAATTAAGATCCTGATATCCCAGATTCTACCTTTCGCTTGCTTGGAGGTTGCTAGGAAAGAGCATCATCTTGCCATTAAGTGTAATCCGAATCTTTGCACGTTGAAAACAGGCATTTTACACCTCCGTCTGCAGGGTCTAACCATCCAAACACAAGGAGTGTTGCCCCAGTGCTTGTTTCTATGAAGGGAGTATGAGGTCATAATGGGCCTTTCTCTACTGGACACAAGTAGCGTAGATGAAGAAACTTTAGATCCTGCCAAGTAAAGGCAGAAGCAGGTGGGTAGAAAATTAGCACACATTTTCAGAAATTCTGTTCACAAAAACACTGTCTGAGTACCAGCTCTGTGTTTCAGGGAGAAATCAATGAATATCCAAGAAACTCCCCATCACATGAATAGAGAGCTGGGCAAATGCAGATGTCCAGGCAGCAAAAGGCACTGATAGGCTGGAATCTTTCTGAAATAGGCACTGTGCATACCTTGTTTCAGCTTCTTCCCAACAGAATATAAGGTGTGATTCTCCAGTGCTCGTCTATGCAATGACAGCGTTATTTTCCTAAGTGCCCTTATACTCCCATTGATAGAGGGAGCATGGACAACTGTTGCCGCTTTGGCCAAAAAAGGCACAGGTTGTGTATACAGTTTCACTATGTTTCTGAAATTGTCATTTATAGAAACATTTTCTGATATCCAGCTCCTTCTTTGGTAGGGAAAAATCTGGATTGTGCAGATTCTCCCACTCACTTGAAAGGAACTGCATGGCCAAGAGGGACATTTGGCATGAAGTTATACTCCAGGCATTTGGGCGTTGAGACCCAGCCTTTGGCACATCTGTCTTCAGGCTCTAATGGTCCAAACACAAATAGGAGTGCCCCAGGGCTCATTTCTACAAAGGGATTGTGATGTCATAATGGGACTTTCACTACTGCAGACACAGGTAGTGTACAGGAACAAACACTTGCCTCCTGGCAGTCCAGGGCAAAGAAAAGGGAAGTAGTAATTTCCACTCCATTCCTGAAACTGACTTCACAAAAAGCAAGTCTGAGTTCCAGGTGTTTCGATTTGAGGGAGAAATCTCCGAATATCCTTCCACCTCCCATTCTCTTGAATGGAGCTTGTGGTCAAAAGGAGATATCCAGCCATGGAATGGCACTCCTAGTCCAGAGATTTCCGAAGCAAGCAGTGTGCTTTTCTCGATTCAGATTCTAATCATCAGAGCATTACTTGTGTTTCTCCACTGTTTGCTTGTACAAAGAGAGCAATATTTGAATAAGAAACCACAGTTCTCCACAGGCACAGGGAACATGGACAAACAATCTGTGCCTACTCTCCTAAATAAGGCACAGAATGAGCAGGGAGTACAGTCCCATTCAGTTTCTGGAAGTCACTTTATAGCCACACAGTCTGAATTCCAGCTTTGCTTGCAAAGATTAAGCTCCTGATATCCCAGTTTCACACTTTCACTTTCTTGGTGTTTGCTTGAAAAGGGAGGCATCTTGCAATTAGGTGTAATCCACATTTTGCACGTGGAAAACGGGCATTTTACATCTCTGTGTTCAGGCTCTATCCATCCAAACACAGAAGTTTTGCCCCAGTGCTTATTTCTACGAAGGGAGTGTGAGCTCATAATGGGCCTTTCTGTAGCACGGACACAAGGAGCATAGATAAACAAACTCTTGTTCCTGCCAAGTAAAGGCAGAAGCAGGTAGGTAGAAAATTAGCACACAATTTCAGATCATTTGTTCACAAATACAATGTCTGAGTACCAGCTCTGTGTTTCAGGGAGTAATCAACTAATATCCAAGAAACTCCCCATCACATGAATAGAGCAGCTGGCAAATGGAGATTTCCAGGCAGCAAAAGGCACTGCCAGGCTGGAATCTTTCTGAAACAAGCACTGTGCACACCTCATTTCAGCTTCTTCCCAACAGAATGTTAGTTGTGATTCTCTAGTGCTTGTCTGTACAATGACAGCATATTTTCCTAAATGCCCTTATACTCCCACTGGTAGAGGGAGCATGGACAACTGTTGCAACTCTTGACAAAAGAGGCACAGATTGGGTGTAGAGTTTCACTATGTTTCTGAAACTGTCATTTATAACAACATGTTCTGATTTCCAGCTCCTTCTTTGGTAAGGAAAAATCTGGATTGTGCAGATTCTCCCATTCACTTGAAAGGAGCTGCATGGCCAAGAGGGACATTTGACATGAAGTTATACTACAGGCATTTGGGCTTTGAAACCCGGCCTTTCGCACTTCTGTCTTCAGGCTATAATGGCCCAAACACAAAAAGCAGTGCCCCAGGGCTCATTTCTACAAAGAGATTGTGATGTCCTAATGGGACATTCACTACTGCAGACACAGGCAGTGTGCAGGAACAAACTCTTGCCTCCTGACAGTACATGGCAAAGAGCAGGGATGTAGTTTTTTCCACTCCATTCATGAAACTGACTTTACAAAATGCAGGTCTGAGTTCCAGTTGTTTCTGTTTGAGGGAGAAATCTCCGAATATCACTCCACTTCCCATTCACTTGAATGGAGCTTGTGGTCAAAAGGAGATATGCGCCGTGGAAATGCACTCCTAGTGGAGAGATTTCCAAAGCAGGCAGTGTGCTTTGCTCAATTCAGATTCTAACCATCAGAAAATTAAGTGTGTTTCTCCAACATTTGCCTGTACAAAGACAGCGGTATTTGAATAAAAAGCCACAGTTCTCCACAGGCACAGGCAACATGGTCAAACAATCTGTGCCTCCTCTTCCAAATAAGGCACAGAGTGAGCAGTGAGTGCATTTCCACTTTCTGAAAATCAGTTTATAGCAACAATGTCAGAATTCCAGCTTTTGATTGCACAGATTATGTTCCTGATATACAAGTTTCTCCCTTTTGCTTGCTTGGAGGTTGCTAGAAAAGAGAGGCATCTTGCAATAAGGTGTAATCCATGCCTTGCACATTGAAAACAGGCATATTACACCTCTGTCTTCAGGTTCTAAGCATCCAAACACAAGTAGTATTGCCCCAGTGCTTGTTTCTATGAAGGGAGTTTGAGGTCATAATGGGCCTTTCTCTACCGGGCACAAGTAGCATAGATGAACAAACTCTTGTTCCTGCCAAGAACAGGCAGAAGCAGGTATGTAGAAAATTAGCACACAATTTCAGAAACTTTGATTACAAAAACACCATCTGTGTACCAGCTCTGTGTTTCAGGGAGAAATCAACAAATATCCAAGAAACTTCCCATCACATGAACAGAGCAGCTGGGGAAATGGAGATGTCCAGGCAGCAAAAGGCACTGTCAGGCCGGAATCTTTCTGAAACAGGCACTGTGCATACCTCCTTTCAGCTTCCTCCCAACGGAATATTAGTTGTGATTCTCCAGTGCTTGTCTGTACAATGACAGCCATATTTTCCTAAGTGCCCTTATACTCCCACTGGTAGAGGGAGCAGGGAGAACGGTTGCACCTCTGGACAAAAGAAGCACAGATTGGGCGTAGAGTTTCACTATGTTTTTGCAACTGTCATTTATACAAACATGTTCTGATTTCCAGCTCCTTCTTCGGCAGGGAAACCTCTTGATTGTGCAGATTCTCCCAATCACTTGAAAGGAGCTGCACAGCCAAGAGGGACATTTTGCAGGAAATTACACTCCAGGCATTTGGGCTTTGAAACCCGGCATTTGGCACTTCACTCTTCTGGCTCTAAAGGTCCAAACAAAAATAGCAGTGACCCAGGGCTCATTTCTACAAAGGGATTGAGATTTCAAAGTGGGACTTTCACTACTACAGACACATGTAGTGTAGAGAGACAAACTCTTGCCTCCTGGAAGTAAATGGCAAAGTACAGGGAGGTAGTAATTTCCACTCCGTTCTTGAAACTGACTTCACAAAAAGCAGGTCTGAGTTCCAGGTCTTTCTATTTCAGGGAGAAATCTCTGAATATCACTCCACCTCTCATTCGCTTGAATGGAGCTTGTGGTCAAAAGGAGATATCCAGCCATAGAATGGCACTCCTAGTCCAGAGATTTCCGAAGCATTCAGTGTGCTTTTCTTGATTCAGATTCTAACCATCAGAACATTACGTGTGTTTCACCACCGTTTTCCCATACAAAGAGAGCGGTATTTGAATAAGAAGCCACAGTTCTCCACAGGCACAGGGAACATGGAAAAACAAACTGTTCCTACTCTTCCAAATCAGGCACAGAGTGAGCAAGGAGTACAGTCCCACTCGGTTTCTGATAATCAGTTTATAGCAACATGGTCTGAATTCCAGGTTCTGCTTGGTGAGTTTAAGCTCCTGATATCCCAGATTCTCCATTTAGCTTGCTTGGAGATTGCTATAAAAGAGAGGCATCTTGCAATTAGATGTAATCCACACTTTGCACGTGGAAAACAGGCATTTTCACCTATGTTTTCAGGTTCTAACTGTCCAAACACAAGTAGTGTGGCCCCAGTGCTTGTTTCTACAAAAGGAGTGTGAGGTCATAATGGGCACTTCTCTACCACAGGCACAAGTAGCTTAGATGAAAAAAACTCTTGTTCCTGCCACGAAAAAGCAGAAGCAGGTAAGTAGAAAAGTAGCGCACAATTTCACAAAAACAACATCTGAGTACCATCTCTTTGTTTCATGGAGAAATCAATGAATATCCAAGAAACTCCCCATCACATGAATAGAGCAGCTGGGCAAATGGAGATGTCCAGGCAGCAAAAGGCACTGCGGGGCCAGAATCATTCTGAAACAGGCACTGTGCACACCTGGTTTTAGCTTCTTCCCAAGAGAATATTCATTGTGATTCTCCAGTGCTTGTCTGTACAATGACAGCCGTATTTTCCTAAGTGCCCTTATACTCCCACTGGTATAGGGACCACTGACAACAGTTGCAACTCTGGCAAAAAAGAGGCACTGTTATGATTTATAGTTTAACTATGTTTCTGAAACTGTCATTTATAGCAACATGTTCTGGTTTCCAACTCCTTCTTTGATAGGAAAACCTCTTGATTGGGCAGATTCTCCCATTCACTTGAAGGGAGCTACACGGCCAAAAGGGACGTTTTGCATGAAGTTATACTACAGGCATTTGGGCTTTGAAACCCTGCCTTTGGCACTTCTGTCTTCAGACTCTATCGGTCCAAAATTAAATAGCAGTGCCCCAGGGCTCATTTCTACAAAGGGATTGTGATGTCATAATGGGACTTTCACTACTGCAGACACATGTAGTGTACAGGAACAAACTCTTGCCTCCTGGCAGTACATGGCAAAGGGCCGAGAGGTAGTAATTTCCACTCCGTTCCTGAAACTGACTTCACAAAAAGCAGGTCTGAGTTCCAGGTGTATTTATTTGAGGGAGAAATCTCCGAGTATTGTGGTCAAAAGGAGATATGCAGCCATGGAGTGGCACTCCTAGTCCAGAGATTTCTGAAGCATGTAGTGTGCTTTGCTCGAATCAGATTCTAACCACAACATTACATGTGTTTCTCCAGCATTTGCCCACACAAAGAGCGGAATTTGAATAAGAAGCCACAGTTCTCCACAGGCACAGGAAACATGGAGAAACAAAGTGTTTCTACTCTTCCAAGTAAGGCACAGAGTGAGCAGGGAGGGCAGTCTCACTGAGTTTCTGAAAATCAGTTTATAGCAACACGATCTGAACTCCAGCTTTTGCTTGGGGAGATTAAGGTCCCTGTATCCCAAATTCTCCCTTTTGCTTGCTTGGATGTTGCTAGAAAAGACAGCCATTCTGCCATTAGGTGTAATCCACACCTTTTCATGTTGAAAACACGCATTTTACACGTCTGTCTTCATGCTCTAACCATCCAGACACAAGTAGTGTTGCCCCAGTGCTTGTTTCTACGAAAGGAGTGTGAGGTCATAATGGGCTTTTCTCTCCCTCAGACACAAGTAGCCTAGATGAACAAACTCTGGTTCCTGCCAAGTAAAGCCAGAAGCAGGTAGGTAGAAAATTAGCACACAATTTCAGAAACTTTTTTCACAGAATCACCATCTGAGTACCAGCTCTGTGTTTCAGGGAGAAATCAACTAATATCCAAGAAACTCCCCATCACATGAATAGAGCAGCTGGGCAAATGGAGATGTCCAGGCAGCAAAAGGCACTGCTAGGCCAGAATCTTTCTGAAACAGGCACTGTGGATACCTCGTTTCAGCTTCTTTGCAACAGAATACTAAGTTGTGATTCTGCCCTCCTTGGATGTACAAAAGAGCGATATTTTCATAAGTGAATTTGTTCTCCCACAGGCAGAGTTAGCATGGAGAAACAAACTGTTGCTACTAAGTCAAAAAGAGGTATGGAGTGGGCAGGGAGTACAGTTCCACTCAATTTCTGAAACTGATTTTACAACAACACGATCTAAATTCCAGCTCCTTGTTTGGGAGAGAAATCTCTTGATAGTGCAGATGCTCCCATTCACTTACAAGAACCTGCCAGAAAAGAGAGAAATCACGCTTTAAGTTTTAATCCATGCATTTGGGCTTTGAAATGTGGTTGTCACCTCTGTCTTTAGCCTCTAAATGTCTAAGTACAAGTAGCTGTGCCCCTGGTTTGTTTCTAAAAAGGCAATGTTATGTCACGATGGGCCTTTCTCTACCAGAGACACATGTAGTGTACAGGGACAAACACTTGCTTCCTGGCCAAAAAACCCAGAGAGCTGGCAGGGAGTAGATTTTCACTCAGTGTCTGAAACTGAGGTCACAGAACACGGTCTGAGGTTCAGGTCCTTGTTTCATGGAGAAATCTCTGCATATCTGGCACACAGCCTTTCACTTGAATGGAGCTGGAGGGCAAATGGAGATATCCAGCCCAAACATGGCAGGTCTAGCGGAAGATTTCAAAAACAGGCAGTGGGCCTTTCTGGCTTCATACACTACCCTTCAGAATATTAGATGTGTTTTTCTACTGCTTCAGTGTACAAAAAGAGGTGTTTTCATGAGAAGCTTTGCTTTCCACAGGCACAGGCAGAGTTGATAAACAAACTGTTGCTACGCTGGCTGGAAGAAGCAGAGTGGCAGGGAGTATATTTTTCCACTCAGTTTCTAAAAGTGAGTTACTGCAACATGGTCTGAAATCAAGCCTTTTGTCTGGGAGATAAACTTCCTGATATCCCAGATGCTCCCATTTACTTCCATGCAGCTGCCCAGGAAAGAGGGAAATCTTGCATTAAGTTGTCCTCCACGCATCTGGGCTTTGAAAACTGTCATTTGTCATCTGTGTCCTCAAGCTCTAACCGTCCAAATGCATGTAGTTCTGCCCCACACTTTGTTTCTGCATTGGAAGTGTGATGTCAAAATGGGCCATTACCACAGACACAGAGCAGGCAGGGAACAAATGTGCACTGAGTTTCTGCAAGTGAGTTAAAAAAAAAAACTGGTCTGATTTCCAGTGCATTCCTTAAGGGAGAAATCTCCTGATACCCCAGAATTTTCCATTCCCTTGCACGAATCATGGAGGCAAACGGAGTTCTGCAGCCATCAAAAGGCACACCTAGGCCAGAGACTTTCAGAAACAGGCACTATGCAGATCTCACTTCAGTTTCTACCCATCAGAATATTAGCGGTGATTCTCCAGTGCTTGTCTGTACAATGACAGCCGTATTTTCCTAAGTGCACTTATACTCCCACTGGTAGAGGGAGCATGGACAACGGTTGCAACTCTGGCCAAAAGAGGCAGAGATTGGGTGTACAGTTTCACTATGTTTCTGAAACTGTCATTTATACCAACATGTTCTGATTTCCAGCTCCTTCCTTGGTACAGAAACCTCTTGATTGTACAGATTCTTCCACTCACTTGAAAGGGGCTGCACAGCCAAGAGGGACATTTTGCAGGAAGTTATACTCCAGGCATTAGGGCTTTGAAACAGCCATTGGCACTTCTGTCTTCAGGCTCTATCAAATAGCAGTGATCCAGGGCTCATTTCTACAAAGGGATTGTGATGTCATAATGGGACTTTCACTACTGCAGACACAGGTAGTGTAGGGGACCAAATTCTTGCCTATTGGCAGTAAATGGCAAAGAGCATGAAGGAAGAAATTTCCACTCTGTTCCTGAAACTGACTTCAAAAAAGCAGGTCTGAGTTCCAGGTCTTTCTATTTGAGGGGGAAATCTCCGAATATCACTCCACCTTCCATTCACTTGAATGGAGCTTGTGGTCAAAAGGAGATACGCAGCCATGGAATGGCACTCCTAGTCTAGAGATTTCCGAAGCAGGCAGTGTGCTTTTCTCCATTCAGATTCTAGCCAACAGAACATTATGTGTGTTTCTCCACCGTTTGCCTGTACAAAGAGAGCAGTATTTGAATAAGAAGCCACAGTTCTCCACAGGCAGAGGGAACATGGAGAAAGAAAACTGTTCCTACTCTTCCAAAAAAGGCACAGAGTGAGCAGGGAGTAAAGTCCCACTCAGTTTCTGAAAATCAGTTTAGAGCAACACTGTCTGAATTCCACCATTTGCTTGTGGAGATTAAGCTCCTGATATCCCAGTTTCTCCCTTCTGCTAGATTGGAGGTTGCTAGAAAGAGAGGCATCTTGCACTTAGGTGAAATCCATGCCTTGAACGTGGAAAACAGGCATTTTACACCTCTGACTTCAGGCTTTAACTGTCCAAGCACAAGTAATGTTGCCCCAGTGCTTGTTTCTATGAAGGGAGTGTGAGCTCATTATGGGCCATTCTCTATCACAGACAGAAGTAGCATAAGTGAACAAACTCTTGTTCCTGCCAAGAAAAGGAAGAGACAAGTAGGTTGTAAATTAGCACACTGTTTCAGACACTTTGTTCACATAAACACAGTCTGAGTGCCAGCTCTTTGTTTCAGGAAGAAATATACTAATATCCAAGAAACTTCTAATCACATGAAAAGAGATGGTGGGCAAATGGAGATGGCTAGGCAGCAAAAGGCACTGCTAGGCCAGATTCTTCTGAAACTGGCACTGTGCAGATCTCGTTTAAGGTTCTTCCCAACATAACAATAGGTGGGATTCTGCTCCGCTTGGATGTACAAAGATAGTAGTATTTTCATAAGAGGATTTTTTCTCCCAAAGACAGAGTGAGCATGCACAAACTGTTGCTACTCAGTCAAAAAGCAGCACAGAGTGGGCAGAGAGTACAGTTCCACTCAATTTCTGAAACTTAGTTTACAGCAACACAGTCTGAATTCCAGCTCCTTTTTTGGGAGAGAAAACAACTGACAGCACAGATTGTACCAATCACTTGAAAGTGGTGGCTTGGAAATGAGAGACATCATGGATTAAGTTGTCATGCCCAGATCTGGGCTTTGAAATCCAGCATTTGGCGCATCTGTGATTAGCTGGTAACCATCAAAGAACAAGTGGCTGTGCTCCTGGGTTGTTTCTACAGAGGTATTGTGCTATCACAATGGGCGTTTCTCTACCAGAGACACACGTAGTATACAGGAACAAACTCTTGTTTCCTGGCCCAGAGAGCAGGCATGGAGTAGATTTTCAATGTTTCTGAAACTGAGGTCACAGCCACACGGTCTGAGTTCCAGGTCCGTGTTTCAGAGAGAAATCTCCGCATAACCAACAATCAGACATTTGCTTGAATGGAGCATGCAGGCAAATGGAGATAAACAGAACGTTCACAGCCTCCATAGGTGGAAGATTATGGAAACATGCAGTGTGCCTTTCTGGCTTCAGAGTCTATGCATCAGAATTTAAGATATTTATCTGCACCACTTGCTGTGTACAAAGAGAGTTATTTTTGTGAGAGACCTTGTTTTCCACAAGCACAGGCAGTGTGGATGAACAAACTGTTGCTACTCTGTCCAAAAGAGGCACAGAATGGCACGAAGAACAGTTCCACTCAGTTTCTGAAAGTGAGTTGACAGCAACATGGTCCGAATTCCAGCTTTCTATTTGGGGGATAAACCTCCTGATAGCCCAGATTCTCCCATTCACTTGAATGGTGCTGGACGGAAAAGAGAGAGATCATGCACTAAGTTATCATCCCCTCATTTTGGCTTTGAAAATCTCCATTTTGCACCTCTGTCCTCAAGCTCTAATGGTCAAAACACAAGGAGCAGTGCCCCACCACTTGTTTCTACATAGGGAGTGTGAAATCAAAATGGGCCTTTACCTACCAGACACAAGAACAGGCAGGGAATATGTGTGCCCACAGTTTCTGCAACAGAGTTCACAAAAGGTCGGTCTGAGTTCCAGGGCATTCATTAAAGGAGAAATCTCCTGATGACACCAAAACTCCGCTTGCATGGATCTTGCGGGCAAATGGAGATATGCAACCAGCAAAAGGCAAACCTTAGACTGGAGACATTCAGAAACAGGCACTGTGCATATCTCGCTTCAGTTTCTACCCATCAGTTTATTAGTTCTGATTCTCTACTGATTGTCTGTACAATGCCAGTGGTATTATCCTAAGAGCCCTTATACTTGCACTGATAGAGGGAGCATGGACAGACTGTTGTTAATCTGGCCAAAACAGGCACAGTTTGGGCAGGGCATACAGTTACACTAAGGTTCTGAATCTGAATTTACAGCAACACAGTATGGTTTCCATTTCTTTCTTTGGGAGACAACCTCCTGATTGCACAGACTCACCCATTCACTTGAAGGAGCTGCGTGGAAAAGCGGTACAGTTTGCATGAAGTTATACTCCAGGCATTGGGGCTGTGAGAGCTGGCATTGGGCACGTCTGTCTTCAGACTCCACGGTCCAAACACTAATATCGGTGCACCAGAGCTTCTTTCTGCAAAGGGAGTGTGATGTCATAATGGGTCTTTCACGGTGGCAGACACAGGCAGTGTACCAGAACAACTCTCGCATCCTAGCAGGAAAGGGCAAAGACCAGGCAGGTAGTAGTTAGAACTCTGTTTCTGAAAGTTACCTCTCAAAAGCCAGGTCTGAGTTCCAGGTCTATTTGAGCGCGAAATCTCTGAATATCACAAAACTCCAATTTGCTTGAATGAAGCTTGTGGGCAAATGGAGATATCCATCCATAGAGTGGCACTCCAATCCAGAGATATCCGAAGCAGGCAGTGTGTTTTCTCGCTTCAGATTCTACATATCATAACACTACATGTGTTTCTCCACCGCTTGCCTATAATAAGAAAGTCGTATTTTCATAAGAAACCACAGTTTTCTGCAGGCACAGTTAGCATGGAGGAACATATTGTTCCTAGTTTTCCAAAAAGAGGCAAAGAGTGAGCAGGTAGTACAGTTCCCCTGAGTTACGGAAACTGAGGTTACAGCAACTCGGATTGATTTTCAGCTGTGTCTTTGGTTGGAGACATGCTGATATCCCAGATTCTCCCTTTCACTTGCTTGGAGGTTGCCAGAGAAAAGAGGCATCCTGCAATTAGGTCTAATCCATGCATTTGGATGTTGAAAACGGGCATTTTGCACCTCCATCTTCAGCCCCTAACCATGCAAACACAAGTCTCTGTGCCCCACTGCTTGTTTCAATAGAGGGAGTGTGATGACAAAATGGGCTTTACCTACCACAGACACAAGTAGTGTAAATGAACAAACTCTTATTCCTGCCAAGAAATGGCTGAGACAAGTAGGTGGTAAATTAGCACAGAGTTTCAGAAACTTTGTTCACATAAACACCGTCTGAGTGCCAGCTCTTTGTTTCAGGGAGAAATCTAATGAGATCAAAGAAACTCCTAACCACATGAATAGAGATGGTGGGCAAAGGGAGATGTCTAGGCAGCAAAAGGCACTGCTATGCCAGATTCTTTCTGAAACAGGCACTGTGCATATCTTGTATACGATTGTTCCCAACAGAACAGTAGTTGTGATTCTACACTGCTTGTACAAAGAGAGTGGTATTTTCACAAGAGGTTTCTTCTCCAAAAGGCAGAGTGTGCATGCACAAATTGTTGCTACTCTGTCAAAATGAGGCACAGAGTGGGCAGGGAGTACAGTTCCACTCACTTTCTGAAACTTAGTATGCAGCAACACGGTCTGAATTCCAGCTCCTTTACTGCGAGAGAAAACACTTGACAGCACAGTTTCTGCCAATCAATTGCAAGGAGCTGCCTGGAAAGAGACATTGTGCATTAAGTTGTCAGGCCCAGATCTGGGCTTTGAAAACCAGCCTTTTTGACACCTCTGTCTTTAGACTGTAACCGTCCAAGAACAAGTACTTCTGCTTCTGGGTTGTTCCTACAGAGGTAGTGTGCTATCACAATGGGCCTTTCTCTACCAGAGACACACATAATGTACAGGAACAAACTCTTGTTTCATGGCCAGAAAACATAGAGAGCAGGCATGGAGTAGATTTTCACTGTTTCTGAAACTGAGGTCACAGCCACATGGTCTGAGCTCCAGGTCCTTGTTTCAGGGAGAAATCACTGCATAACCCACAAACAGCCTTTTGCTTGAATGGAGCTTGCGGGCAACTGGAGAGATCCAGCCTGAACACAGCATCCCTAGGCAGGAAATTACGGAAACATGCAGTGTGCCTTTCTGGCTTCAGAGTCTACCCGTGTCAGAACATAAGATATGTTTCTCCACCAATTCCATGTACAAAGAGAGGTATTTTCGTGAGAGGCCTTGCTTTCCCCAGGCACAGGCAGCATGGATGAACAAACTGTTGCTACTCTGTCCCAAAGAGGCACAGAATGGCACGGAGTACAGTTCCACTCAGTTTCTGAAAGTGAGTTGACAGCAACACGGTCTGAATTCTCACTTTCTGATTGGGGGATAAACCTCCTGATATCCCAGATGCTCCCATTTACTTGAATGGCACTGGCCGGAAAAGAGAAATCATGTACTAAGTTGTCATCCATGCGTTTAGCCTTTGAAAATCACAATTTGGCCCCACTGCCCTCAAGCTCTAATGGTCCAAACAAAAGGAGCTGTGCCCCACTGCTTGTTTCTACATAGGGAGTGTGAAGTCAAAGTGAGCCTTTACCTACCAGACACAAGAGCAGGCTGGGAATAGGTGTGCCTTCAGTTTCTGCAACTGAGTTCACAAAAAATCGGTCTGAGTTCCAGGGCTTTCATTCAGGGAGAAACGTCCTGATGCCCCAGAAATTCCCGTTCGCTTGCAAGGATCTTTCAGGCAAATGGAGATATGCAACCAGCAAAAGGCAAACCTTAGGCTGGAGACATTCAGAAACAGGCACTGTGCATATCTTGCTTCAGTTTCTACCCATCAGCTGATTAGTTCTGATTCTCCACTGCTTGTCTGTACAATGCCAGTGGTATTATCCTTATACTCACACTGGTAGAGGAGGCATGGACTAACTGTTGCTAATCTGGCAAAAAAAAGAGGCACAGTTTGGGCAGGGCATCCAGTTTCACTAAGGTTCTGAAATTGAATTTACAGCAAAACGGTATGATTTCCAGCACTTTCTTTGGGAGAGAAACCTCCTGATGGTGCAGACTCTCCCATTCACTTGAAAGGAGCTGCGCAGAAAAGAGGGACAGTTTGCAATACTCCAGGCATTGGGGCTGTGAGAGCCCGCATTGGACACGCCTATCTTCAGGCTCTCACGGTCCAAACACAAATATCAGTGCACCAGAGCTCCTTTCTGCATAGGGAGTGTGACATCATAATGGGTTTTTCACTACCGTGGACACTGGCAGTGTACAGGAACAACTCTTGCTTCCTGGCAGGAAAAGGCAAAGAGTAGGCACGTAGTAATTTGAACTGTTTCTGAAACTGACCTCTCAAAAGCCAGGTCTGAGTTCCAGGTCTTTATTTTTGGGGGAAATCTCTGAATATCACACAACCTCCAATTGGCTTGAATGGAGCTTGTGGGCAAATGGAGATATCCATCAGTAGAGTAGCACTCCCATCCAGACTTATGCAAAGCAGGCAGTGTGTTTTCTCGCTTCAGATTCCACCCATCAGAACACTGCATGGTTTTCTCCACCACTTGCCTGTATAAAGAAAGTTGTATTTTCATAAGAAGCCTCAGTTCTCCACAGGCACATTTAGCATGGAGAAACATACTGTTCCTAGACTTCCAAAAAGAGGCAAAGAACGAGCAGGTAGTACAGTTCCCCTGACTTACTGAAAGTGAGTTTTCAGCAACTTGGTCTGATTTCCTGCTGTATCTTGGGGTGGGAAACACGCTGATATCCAAGATTCTCCCATTCACTTGCTTGGAGGTTGCCAGAGAAAAGAGGCATCTTGCAATTAGGTGTAATCCATGCCTTTGGACATCGAAAACAGGCACTGTGCACCTCCGTCTTCAGGCTCTAACCATGCAAACACAAGTAGCTGTGCCCTACAGCTTGTTTCTATAGTGTGATGTCAAAATGGGCCGTTACCTACCACAGACACAAGTAGTGTAGATGAACAAACTCTGTTCTTGCCAAGGAAAGCCAGAGGCATGTAGGTGGTAAATTAGTACACAGTTTCTGAAACCTTGTTCACATAAACTCCGTCTGAGTGCCAGCTTTTTGTTTCAGGGAGAAATCTACTGATATCTAAGAAATTCCTGATCACATAAATAGAGATGGTGTGCAAAGGGAGACGTCTAGGCAGCAAAAGGCACTGCTAGGCCTGGTTCTTTCTGAAACAGACACTGTGCATATCTCATTTAAGATTCTTCCCAACAGAACATTAGGTGTGATTCTGCACTGCTTGGATGTACAAACAGAGTGGTATTTTCATAAGAGGATTTGTTCTCCCAAAAGCAGAGTGAGCATGGACAAACTGTTGCTACTCCATCAAAATGAGGCACAGAGTGGGCAGGGAGCACAGTTCCACTCAATTTCTGAAACTTAGTTTACAGCAACATGGTCTGAATTCCAGCTCCTTTTTTGGGAGAGAAACACCTGACAGCACAGATTCTACCAATGACTTGAAAGGAGTGGCTTGGAAATGCGAGACATTGTGCATTAAGTTGTCATGCCCGGATCTGGGCTTTGAAAACCAGTATTTGGCATCTCCATCTTTAGCCTATAACCATCCAAGAACAAGGAGCTCTGCTTCTGGATTGTTTCTACACAGGTAGTGTTCTATCACAATGGGCCTTTCTCTACCAGAGACACATGTAGTGTACAGCAACAAACTCTTGTTTCCTGGCCAGAAAACCAGAGAGCAGGCATGGGGTAGATTTTCACTGTTTCTGAAACTGAGGTCACAGCCACATGGTCTGAGTTCCAGGTCCTGTTTCAGGGAGAAATCTCCGCATAACCCACAAATAGCCTTTCACTTGCATGGAGCTTGTAGGCAAGTTGAGATATGCAGCCCGAACACAGCATCTCTAGGCGAGAGATTTCAGAAACATGCAGTGTGCCTTTCTGGCTTCAGAATCTACCCATTGGAACATAAGGTGTTTCTCCACTGCTTGTGTGTACAAAGAGAGGTATTTTCATCAGAGGCCTTGTTTTCCACAGGCACAGGTAGCGTGGATGAACAAACTGTTGCTACTCTGTCCAAAAGAGGCACAGAATGGCACGGAGTAGAAGTTCCACTCAGTTTCTGAAAGTGAGTTTACATCAACACGGTCTGAATTCCAGCTTTCTGTTTGGGAGATAAACCTCCTGATATCCCAGATTCTCCCTTTCACTTGAATGGCACTAGCCAGAAAAGAGAGAAATCATGCATTATGTTGTCTTCTATGCGTTTGGCTTTTGAAAACCAGCATTTGGCACGTCTGTCCTCAAGCCCTAACCATCCAAACACAAGTAACTGTGCCCACAGTTTGTTTCTACATAGGGAGTGTGATGCCAAAATGGGCCTTTACCTACCAGAGACAAGAGCAGGAACGGAATAGATGTGCCCTCAGTTTCTGCAACTGACTTCACAAATAATCAGTCTGAGTTCTAAGGCTTACATTAAGAGAGAAATCTCATGATACCCCAGAAACTCCCATTCGCTTGCATCCATCTTGCGGGAAAACGTAAATGTGCAACCAGCAAAAGGCAAACCTAGGCCGGAGACTTTTAGAAACAGGCACTGTGCATATCTCACTTCATTTTCTACCCATCAGGATATTAGTTCTTTTTCTCCACTGCTTGTTCTCTAAAATACCAGCTGTATTCCTCTATGAGATCTTATACTCCCACTGGTAGAGGGTGC
This sequence comes from Thryonomys swinderianus, assembly GCA_004025085.1. NCBI lineage: Eukaryota > Metazoa > Chordata > Mammalia > Rodentia > Thryonomyidae > Thryonomys > Thryonomys swinderianus. The sequence continues at coordinate 26,084 of PVIC010009992.1, forward strand.
ATGGACAAACTGTTGCTAATCTTTCCAGAAGAGGCAGAGATTGGGTGTTTTGTGCAGTTTCAATAAGTATCTGAAACTGAGTTTACAGCCACATGGTCTGATTTTCACCTCCTTCTTTGGGAAGGAAAGCTCCTGATTGTGCAGATTTTCTCCTTGACTTGAATGGAACTGCGCAGACCATAGGGGCATTTTGCATTGTTATACTTCATGCCTTTGGGCTTTGAAAACCTGCACTTCGCACTTCTTTCTTTAGGCTCTTATGGTCCAAATACAAGTAGTGGTGCCCCAGAGCTTGTTTCTACAGAGGGAGTGTGATGTCATAATGGGTCTTTCACTACCATGGACACAGGTATTTTATAGGAAAAAACTCATACTACCTGGCAGTAAAAGGCAAAGAGCAGGCAGGTAGTACTTTGAACTCCGTTTCTCAAACTGACTTCTTAAAAACCAGGTCAAGATCTAGGTCCTTATTTGAGGGAGAAGTCTCTGAATATCACACAACCTCACTTTCCCATGAATGGAGCTTGCTGGCAAATGGAGATGTCCAGCCACAGAACGGCACTCCTCGTCCAGAGATTTTTGAAGCAGGCAGTGTGCTTTTCTCGCTTCAGATTCTGCCCATCAGAACACCCCATGTGTTTCTCCACCCCTTGCCCATACAAAGAGAGCGGGATTTTCATAAGAAGCCACAGTTCCCCGCAGGCACAGGAAACATGGAGAAACAAACTGTTCCTACTCTTCCAAAAAGAGGCACAGAGTGAGCAGGGAATACAGTTCACCTCAGTTACTGAAATTGAGTTTACAGCAACACAGTCTGATTACAAGCTGAATCTTTGTGTGAGAAGCACACTGATATCCCAAATTCTCCCATTCCCTTGCTTGGAGTTTGTGAGAAAAGAGTGGCATCTTGCAATTAGTTGTAATCCATGTTTTTGGACATTGAAAACAGGCATTTTGCACCTCTGTCTTCAGGCTCTAACCATCTAAACATAAGTAGTATTGCCCCAGTGCTTGTTTCTACGAAGGGAGTTTGATGCCATAATGGGCCTTTCTCTACCACAGACACAAGTAGTGTAGATGACTGAAGTCTTGTTCCTGCCAAGAAAAGGCAGAGACAGGTAGGTGGTAAATTAGCACACAGTTTCACAAACTTTGTTCACAAAACGCCATTTGAGTGCCAGCTCTGTTTCAGGGAGAAATCTACTGATATCCAAGAAACTCCCTATCACTTGAAAAAGCTGGTGGGCAAACACATATTTCTAGGCAGCAAAAGGCACACTTAGGCTGGATTCTTTCTGAAACAGGCACTGTGTGCATCTTATTTCAGATTCTTCCCAAAACAACATTTCATGTGATGCTGCACTACTTGGATGTAAAAGAGAGCAGTAATTTCATAAGAGGATTTGTTCTCTCACAGGCAGAGGGAGCGTGGACAAACAAACTGTTGCTACTCTGTCCAAAAGAGGCACAGAGTGGGCAGGGAGTACAGTTCCACTCCATTTCTAAAACTGAGTGTACAGCAACATTATCTGAATTCCAGCTCCTTGTTTGGGAGAGAAACGTCCTGATAGCGAAGATTCTCACATTCACTTGAAAGGAGGTGCCCAGAATAGAGAGACATCATGCATTAAGTTGTCATCCATGCATTTGTTCTTTGAAAACCAGCATTTGGCACCTCTGTCTTTAGGCTCTAACTGTCCAAGTACAACTACCTGTGCCCCTGGGTTTGTTTCTATAAAAGTAGTGTGATGGCACAGTGGGCCTTTCTCTAATGGAGACACACTTATTGTACAGGCACAAACTCTTGCTTCCTGGCCAGAAAACCCAGAGAGCAGGTAGGGAGTATATTTTCACTCAGTTTCTGAAACTGAGGTCACAGCCACACAGTGTGACTTCTAGGTCCTTGATTCAGGGAGAAATCATTGGAAATCCCACAAACAGCCTTTCACTTGAGTGGAGCTTGTGGGCAAATGGACATATCCAGCCCAAACACGGCATGCCTAGGCGGGAGATTTTGGAAACAGACAGTGTGCCTTCCTGGCTTCAGATTCTACACATCAGTACATTACATGTGTTCGTCCACTGCTTGCGTATACAAAGAGAGGTATTTTCTTGAGAGGCCTTGTTTTCCACAGGCACAGGCAGCATGGACAAACAAACTGTTGCTCCTCTGGCCAAAAAAAGGCACAGACTGGCAGGGAGTGCATTTCCACTCAGTTTCTGAAAGTTAGTTTACAGTAACATGGTCTGAATTCCAGCTTTTTTTGGGCAGATAAACCTCCTGATATCCCAGATTCTCCCATTCACTTGAATGGAGCTGAACAGAAAATGGAGAAATTGTGCATTAAGTTGTCGTGCACATGTTTGTGCTTTGAAAACCGGCATTTAGCACCTGTGTCCTCAAGCTCTAACTGTCCAAACACAAGTCGCTGTACCCCATAGCTTGTTTCTAGATAGGGAGTGTGATGTCAAAATGGGCCTTTACCTACCAGAGACAAGAGCAGGCAGGGAATAGATGTGCTGTCAGTTTCTGCAACTGACTTCACAAAAAATCTGTCTGAGTTCCCGGGCTTTCATTAAGGGAGAAATCTCCTGATACCCCAGAAACTCCTGTTCGCTTGCATGGATCTTGCAGGCAAACGAAGATGTGCAGCCAGCAAAAGGCAAATCTAGGCCGGAGACTTTCAGAAACAGACACTGTGCATATCTCGCTTCAGTTTCTACCCATCAGAATATTAGTTGTGATTCTCCACTGCTTGTTCTGTATAATGCCAGAGGTATTGCCCATATAAAGAGAGCAGGAGGCATGCTAACAAACTCTTGCTTCTCTGGCAACAAAAGGCACAAGCCAGCAGGGTGTACAGCTCCACTTGGTTTCTGAAACTGAGTTCAGAGCAACATGGTCTGAGTTCCAGCTCCTTGTTTGGGAGAGAAACCTCCTGATTGCCCAGGCACTCCCATTCCCTTGAATGGAGCTTGCCAGCAAATGAAGAAATCCTGCTGGCACAGTTAACTTCAAGCATGTGGACTTTCTGAAACAGCTTCTTGGCACCTCTCGCCTCAGTGTCTACCCCTCCAAACCTTAGAGGAGTTTCTCAAGGGCTTTTCTGTACAAAAAGATGGTGATATCCATAATGAGACTACAGGCACAGGGAGCATGCAGGAACAAACTCTTGCTTCTCTGGTAAGAAGAGGCACAGAGCTGGTAGGGAGTGTCATTCCACTCAGTTTCTGAAACTTAGTTCAGTGCAACATGGTCTGTGTTCCAACTCCTATTTGGGAGACAAACCTCTTGATTTCAAAGGCACTCCCATTCACTTGAACTGAGCTTGCAGGAAAATGGAGAAATCCTGTTGGCAAAACGCAATCCAAGCATTTGGACTTTCTAAAACAGGCATTTGGCACCTCTCACTTCAGCATCTAACCCTTGAAACATTAGAAGCAGTTCTCCAGGGCTTGTTTCTACAAAGGAAGCCTGATACCCATAATGCACCTACCTATCCCACAGGCACAGGGAGCATTCTGGAACAAACTTGCTTCTCTGCCAAGAAGAGGCACAGAGCCAGCAGGGAGTACAGTTCCACTTGTTTTCTGAAACTGAATTCAGAGCAACACAGTTTAGTTCCAGCTCTAGTTTGCAGAAGAAACCTCCTGACTGCCCTGGTACTCGCTTTCACTTGAATGGAGCTTACCAGCGAGAAATCCTGCCAGCAAAGTGCAATCCACTCATTTAGAGTTTCTAAAACAGGCATTTGGTGCCTCTCACTTCAGCATCTAAACCTCCAAACATTAGAATTTGTTCTCCAGGGCTGGTTTCTCCAAAGGAGGGTGATAACCATAATGCGCCTACCTCTTCCACAGGCACAGGGAGTGTTCAGGAACAAACTGTTGCTTCTCTGGCAAGAAGAGACACAGAGCCAACAGGGAGTACAGCTCCACCCAGTTGCTGAAACTGAGTTGAGAGCCACAGTGTCTGCATTCCAGCTTCTTGTTTGTGTGAGAAACCTCCTGAGTGCCCAGGTACTCCCTTTCACTTTAATAGAACTTTTGGGGAAACAGAGAAATCCTGACAAAAAAGTGCAATCCAAGAGCTTGGACTTTCAAAAACAGGCATTTTTATGCCTCTTGCTTCAGCATCTAAGCCTCCAAACATTCAATGCAGTTCTTCAGGCTTTTCTGTACAAGGGAGGGTGATATCCCTCATGGGCCTACCTCTCCATTGGGCACAGGGAGCATGCAGGAACAAACTGTTCCTTCTCTGGCAAGAAGAGGCACAGAGCTGGCAGGGAGTACAGTTCAACTCAGTTTCTGAAACAGTTCATAGCCACATGGTCTAAATTCCAGCTCTTTATTTGGAGGAGAAACCTCCTGTTATCCCAGACACTCCCATGTGCCTGAATGGAGCTTGCAGTCAAATGCAGAAATCAAGCCGGCAAACTGCATTCCTAGGCTGGATACTTTCTGAAGCCACCGTGATTTGTCTCTCACTCCAGAGTGTATCCATTGGAACAATAGATATGGTTCTGCACTGCTTGCCTGAAGAAAGAGAGCACTATTTGCCTAAGAGGACTTGTTCTCCCACAGGCCTAGGGAGCATGTAGAAACAAACTGTTGCTGCCCTGGCACAAAGAGGCACAGAGCCAGCAGGGAGTACAGTTCTACTCAGGTGCTTAATCTGAGTTCAGAGCAACACATTCCAAGTTCCATCTCCTTGCTCCTAAGAAAAATCTCCTCACCATGTAGGCATTACCATTTGCTTGAATGGAGCCTGCCAGCAAGTGGAGAAAATCTGCTGGAAAAGTGCCTGTGCATACAGTGCAGGGACTTTCTGGAACAACAGGGTTCCTTTCTCCTACACTTGATGTACTGCAAGCATCCAGAGCTCTCTGTTTCTGCATTTTCCTTGGAAGCAGTGAGATCTGCTTCTGAGGCCTACCTTGAGCCTTGGGTTTGACATCCAGTGGAAGCAAAGTGCTTCTTCTCTAGCAAGGAAAGACAAAGCAGAGAGTAGGTACAGGTCCACTGAAACTGAGTTCAAGGCACCACTGTCCGTGTTCCAATTCTTTGTCTGGGGAAGAAACCTGCTTTCCCCCCAGGCACTCCCATTCACTTAAATGGAGCTGCCAGCCAATGGAGGAATCCTGCTGACAATGTGCACTCCAAGCACTGGGACTTTCTGGAACAACAGTTTCACTTCTCACTTCAGCATCTACCTCTACAAACATTACTTGCTGTTCTCCAGTTCTTGTCTGTACAAAGGAGCTGTTATTCCTTCAGGGGTCTACCTCTCTCTAGGTGCAGGGAGCATGCAGGAACAAAGTGTTGCTTCTCTGGCAAGAAGACGCACAGAGCTGGCAATGAGTGCACTTCTACTCAGTTTCTGAAACTGAGTTCAACTGCCAAGAAGATGCACAGAGCTGGCAGTGAGTGCACTTCTACTCAGTTTCTGAAACTGAGTTCAATGCAACACAGGTTGCATTCCATCTACTTGTTTTTGAGAGAAACCTCCTCAGTGCCAAGGTGCTCCCTTTCACTTGATCAACCTTGCTGGCAAACAGTGGAAAACTGCTGGCAAAGTGTACTACCTGGTGCAGGGACTTTCTTAAACCACAGAGTTTCTTTCCTGTACATTTCTGGTGCTGCAAGCAGTCAGAGCTCTCCAGTTCTACATTGCTTTTTGCAACCAGTATCTTCTTTTTTGCATTGTGTGGGACATTCAGTGGAAACAAACTGTTCCTTATCCAGTAAGAAGAGACACACATCAGGCAGGGAGTACACTTCCACTCAGTTTCTGAAACTGAGTTGAAAGCAACACAGTCTGAGTTCCATCACCTTCTTTGGGGGAGAAAGCCCCTTTACACCCAGGTGGTCCCATTTACTTGAATGGAGCTTTCCAGCCAAGGGAGAAATCCTGCTGGCAAATTGCACTCCAAGCACGGGGACTTTCTGAAACAAGTGCTTTGCTTCTCCTTCCAGTGTCTACCCCTACAAACATTAAACACAGTTCTCCATGGCTTGTCTGTACAAAGGAGTGGTTATTTCTTCATGGGCCAACTTCCCCCACAGCCCAGGGAGTTGCAGGAATAAACTGTTTCTTCTCTGACAAGAAGAGGCACAGAGTTGGCAGAGAGTAAACTTCTACTCAGTTTCTGAAACTGAGTAAACAGGCATACTGTCTGAGTTCCATCACCTTCTTTGGGGAAGAAACCTGCTCACTGCCCAGGCGCTCCCTTTCACTTGATCAGCCTTACTGGTAAACAGTGAAAAACTGCTGGCAAAGTGCAATGCCCAGTGTAGGGACTTTCTTAAACCATGGAGTTCCTTTCCCCTACACTTCTGGTGCTGCAAGCACTCAGAGCTCTCCAGTTCTACATTGCTCTTTGGAATTGGGATTTCCTTCTCGGGCCTTATTCTTGCATTGTGGGTCATGCAGTGGAAACAAACTGTTCCTTCTTCAACAAGAAGAGACACACACCAGGCAGGGAGTACAATGGCACTAAGTTTCTGAAACAGAGTTCCATCTCCTTGTTTTGGGGGAGAAACCTCTTGAACACCCAGGCTTTCCTTTTCACTTGAATGGAGTTGCCAAGCTGAGGAAAAAATCATGCCAGCAAAGTGCACTCCAAGCAAGGGGACTTTCTGAAACAAGCGCTTTTCTTCTCACTTCAGTGTATACCTCTATGAGCATTTGATGCGGTTCTTCAGGGCTTGCCTGTACAAAGGAGCTCTGATCTCCTTAATGGGCCTACCTCTCCCATAGGTGCAGAAAGGGTTCAGGAACACACAGTTGCTTCTCTGGTAAGAAGAGGCACAGAGCTGGCAGTGAGTACACTTCCACTCATTTTCTGAAACCAAGTTCACAGCAATACAGTCTGAGCTCCATCTCCTTGTTTTGGGGGAGAAACCTCCTTACCACCCAGGCTTTCCCATTCACATGAATGGAACTGGCCATCCAAGGGAGAAATCATGCTGACAACATGCACTGCAAGCATGGGGACTTTCTGAAACAAGTGCTTCCCTTCTTGCCTCAGAGCCTACCCCTACAAACATTAGAATTAGACTTCAAAGAAAAACCACTCGGATCTTTGCAGCTCTTGTGTACACATTTAGTTATTCAACAGAAAATTTACTGGTTACATGAATTGTCAGAAGTCCTGTAATAAGAATATAAATAGCATATCAGGAAACAATATTTCCTCTCCAGGGGCTGAAAATGAAATTAGATATATTTTGGTCTTCTACAGCCACCAAGGGAAAAGTCATAAAGTTAAACAAAATGATTAATCTTGGAAAGAAAAATATTCATCACGACAAGGCAGTTTCAAGGCAGTAGCTGGTAAATTTTGGTCAGGATTCAGAATCTCATGTCAGAAATATGAGCACGTTTGTGAGCTGTATTCACAGGGAGGTCTTGGTTAGATGCAACTCACACATCAGACAGGGCCGCTCTGCAACCACGATGATCAGGACACAGATGAGATCACACCACCATCACACCTGAACACAAACAAAATGTGCACATAGTCCCAGCCCCAAGAACAGGATGTGCCCAGCACCCCCACTCCAGTGCCCCTCCCTGCTGTCTTAGCCAGCCCCGTCCCACAGCTGTACAAACCTAGATGCTGCATCCTTTCTAACACCTTCTGCAAGTTCCCCACAGCCCTGCCATGTGGGATCTCCCTGCCCACCAGTGGTGATAAATGTAGCCTGCCCCAGCTGCAGATAGCTGTGTTCCCTTCTTGCTGGAGGGCATTAGCATTGTGAAATTCAGTAGAATGTCTGTCTTTAAATATACAGTCAGATGAATTGGGGGAAATGTTCATGTCCGAATGAGCTCTCCAGTGCTGACATAGAGCATTTCTGTTATTTTGTGCCAGATGAACCCTATCTCTTCTCCAACGCAGGCAACTCTAGTAACCATCACTCTCTTTTGAAGACTGTGGACAGTGTGTGCTTTTCTCTGCTTGGCTTATTTTTTCCATGTTATGTTAATACTGACAAAAACCATGACTTCATTTTATTTCGTTTGTGCTAGGGATCAAACCAAGACCCTGGATTGTGCTAAGCACATGCTGTACTCCTTTTTTTTTTTGTCCCAGCAAGTACTTCAGTGCCTTTTCTTTTTTATATCACTCTCACAGGCACCCCTTGTAGTGGGGAGTGGAGAAGGTAGAGGACATACACGATTCTCATGATACAGTCAGGCCTTCCTGGCTTTATCCCCCAGGTGCTGAGGGCAGCAGCAGATTTTGCATAGTTGTTCATCGTCAGATAGAGGCAGTCTCTTCTCATCCTAATTTTTTCATGCCTTTATTATTAACAAGTTGTCAAAGCTAAGAGAAACAATAGAGAAAGATCTCCATGTATAAAGGATTTATTTGGGAATGAGCAAAAGGATTATAATTGAAGATTTGTGCTATGGGTGGAGGGAGGGGGAGCTTTAATTAGCAAAAGGGATCAAGCTGGCCAAGCATCATGGTTCCAGAGACTGGAAGAGGAGTTGTGTTCAGCTCGCTGGTGGAGAACTGGTGCTGAGAGAGTGTCTTGCAGAAATGTTTGCAGTTAGAATGAATGTTGCTGGCAGCTTTGTTCCAGAAGTTTGTGCACCTTTGGGGTGGACAGAACTGGGGTGTGTGAAAGACTGGCAGGTGGGTTTGAGAAGTCCATGAGACACTTCTCAGGCAGTGTGTGAGCTCTTCCTTATCAGGCTCTGAGTTTTTCTGGGCCTAACAAGAGTGACTTTATCTTGGGATCAAAATTTTTCTTAGAGTGCTGAACTTTGTGAGGTGCTTGCTATGCACCTGTGGAGATGGTCACATAGGATTATAAAAACCATTCATTCTCTTAAGATGGGGAGCTACAGTCATTGTTGCTTTTGCCTGTTAAACCAGTCCTGCTGTCCTGAAATACATTCTTGCTCATCTACATGTCATGATAGGCATATTTTGTGATTTTTTTTTTTTCTTTTTGAGACAGGTTCTCGCATTGTAGTTCAGGCTGGCCCTGAGCTCACTATGGTGCCCAGGCAAGCTGCCGCGAACTCAGCAATCCTCCTGTCTCTGCCTCCCGAGTGCTGGGATTACAGGCGTGAGCCACCACGTCTGGCATTGTGGTATGCGGTGTTGATTGTTGGTGGGCATGTCTCCACGCCCAGCATTATATGTGGTTACCGGGGATCAAACTCAGGTCCTTGAGTTTGCGAGGCAGGCACCAGAACCACTGAGCTAACCCTCCAGCCCCATATTTTGTGATTTTGACTTACTGGTATTTGTTACAGACTTTGGTGTTTCTGTTAGTAAGAAATACTAGAGTATATATTTTTTGGAAAGTGTTTATTTCTAAGTGAGAGAATATTTATGTTCATTTACCATTCTGTGCAAGAGGGTGTGTGTGTGTGTGTGTGCGCGCGCACATTTTAAATAGTTTGGGTAAGATTGACAGTGTTTATCTATTCCTTAGATATTTGATAAAACTGACCAGTAAAGCCATCTGCGTGTAGAGCTTATCTCTGGAGGTTTTTAACTGAATTTGGTAGAACTCATTGCCACAGGACTGGTTTTCTATTTGTTTATGAGTAACCATCATAGTGGTGACTTTGGAAGAATTTGTGTTTCATTTATCCTGCCAAATGGATTTGCTTAAATTGTCTGGGATAGTTAATTACTTTTTATATCTTTAAGACCTACAGTAATGTCTTATAGTTGATTTATGAGATGAGTAATTATCTCATTTTTAGAGAGGTTACTTTTTCCCAAGAACTACCTTTGGTTTCCCCAATTTTCCTATTCTGTCCTTTCCTGTGTCTTGGCTTTCCACTCCTCATTTCTTTCCATTGCTTTATTTAGCTTCCTGCTTGTGAAAAAAGTCACTAACTCTCATTTCTAATATAAGCAGTTTTCCTCTGTAGAACTGAGGATTGAACCCAGGGCTTTAACACTGAACTACAATCCCAACATTAAAATTTTTTTCCTGGAAAACCAGTCCTATGGCAGTGAATTCTGTCACTATAAGTTATCCAGGGTGGGCTGGAATTTAAGATCTTTCTACCTCAGCCTCCCAGAATCCCAGAATCATGGGCATTTGCCACAATGCCTGCCTTCTATATTTAATTTTTTGAGTAATTATCATACTATCTTCCACAGGGATCATACTATTTTACATTCCTAACACCAGCATATAAAGTTTCTAATTTCTCCACATATATGAGTTTTTTTTAAAATTGTTATATCCATCCTGACAGAAATGAAGTGATACATTATGGTTTTTATTTATTTTTTTCTAATGATTAATGATACTGGGCACCTTTTGGCCATTGGTATATCTCATTTTCTCCTTTTGCCTATTTTGAAAAATTATTTTCTGTTGTTGAATTGTAGAAGTTCTTTATAAATTCTAGATATCAATCCCTTATCAGATACATGATTTACAGATGTTTTCTCAATGTGAGTTGCTTTTATTCTATGATAGTACCTGGTTTGAATTTTTTTATATTTTCCATTTCCATTCTCCTAATGTTCATGTTTTCCTTTAAATAACTGAGCATATATTGAGCTTCTAAGCAGACTAAATTATATCACTTCTTTCACTTATAAATCTCTTTCTGTTGACATTTCCTCTTGGCGATGAGTTTTATTTTCCTGTTTCTTAGCACATCACTTAATTCTTATTGATGATGGAAGTTGTGACTTTTCCACTGCCAGATGCTGAAATTTGTTAATGTTCCTTAAAGGGTATTGGCTTTTGTCCTGACAGTTCATTAAACTATTCACAGGTCAGCCTGGTACTTCAGAAAGCTTTTACTTCACATTTTAGAAGGTAAAACTCATCTTAAGGGGTGGCCCTTCTGGGTTGTCAAGTGAGCCTCCCCCCTATTTCCAGAGAAGACCCTCCACTTTGACTGTGAGAACACAAGCAACTCCTTGCCCCATATGCTCTCAAGGCTCCCCAGCAACTGCTATCTCCCTGGAAGCAATTTCTTGTCTGCACTCTGACAACCCTAAGTCTTTCATTTCCTATCTCAGGAAAGCAACAGCCCTGACAATTAATACATGTAAATCCAATACCTCTTGAAAAGAAGAAATGTGCTGCTTTGTTTTACTCATTGTGGAATTCTGCACGACACAGAATGGAACCAAAAGAGCTGAGACACTGTGGGAGCCAGATCAGTATCTGTCAACCGGAGGCCACTCAGATACAAAAAAAGTGATGCCCCCAACCGAACACACATGCGCTCTATCTTTAGTAGGCCTTGCGATGCCATCGGAAATGCTTAAAAAGGAACCGCACCAAGGCCGTTTCAGGATAACTTGTCATAACTAAATGCACCAAAGAGAACACAAACAGTGATGTGACAGAAGTAAACTGAGCAATTTCTACAGTGTCTCATAGGTATTTTTATGATGTATAAGAGACTGAAGTCTTTAGGCTATAAATTATTGATAATTCTTTAATTTTATTAATCTGTTCATAGGAGAAACCCCTTGGAGGTTTGTAAAATTGCTCCTTCTATATCCTTTCTTTCCACCCAATACCAAGAAAGTCCTTCAAGTAAAAGAAGATGACAGCAGCCTGAGCAGACGGCTGGTGGAGTCTCCTATATGTACCCTCCTTGTTTTAAGCTCTCCCCGCCTTTCCAGGTGAATCGTTTTTTGTAACCTGCTGGTCTTGGAACACATGAGTGTATATGTGTTGTATGTATCAGTGTGTTATAAATGTGTACTGTGCCTGTGTATTGTGTTCATGTATTGTGTATTTGAGTACATTGTGTGCATTGTGTACGATGTAAGTACGCAGTGACTGTGCTTTCCATGTGTATATTGTGTAAGTATACATATGTGTGTTGTGTGCCATATTTTGTCGGTGCACAGAGCAGACCGCAGTGTGGTCAGTTTACAGTGGATGGCTGTGCGGCAATATTTTCTCTGCAGATATCTTTAAGGGTGAGTGAGGGCAGCAGGGAAGTCTGAAGGCAGCGGACTGTCTCACTTAGGCTGTTCTGGCTCCATCCTGCCTTGGCTGGACTGTCAGAGAAGTGGCCTTTCACGTAGCTGCAAAGTCCCTCCTGCCACCCTGTTTAGAGCCAAGAATTACATAAAGGTCTCCTTGTTCCTGTATGGACATGACTGAAAAATCATTTTCCTCTGCTCCCCTTCTTTTTCCAGAACCTTCCCAAATCGTATCTATTATTTTGCTTTTTTCTCCTCAGGGTGCAACTTCTGGCAGCTTCACGCACAGGTTGAGCTGGTCTCTCTCTGACCCATGAAATTGCATGTCTCTAGCGCCATCTTGTGTACACGAGGCAGAAACCAGTGTCGGGCCGAGTTTTATCCACTTTTGAAGCAGGTCCTCTGGAGTTTGAATCACAAGGGAATGGGAAGGAAAATCATCAAATTTATGGACTTTAATCATCAAAAACAGCCTTTAATCAGTGCTCAGGCACAGCTACGGGTCTCTGGAGCTCACACACGTGGTCAAATCAAAATAAAATCCTTCTTGATTTAATAAAACAATCTCTTCAAACATATATTTTCCTACACACTTATGCAATAGCGTTTGATTCTTCTCTTCTGTGGTAAACATTCCTTCAGAGAGAACATTAATGAGCTTAGGCTCTAGACACCCACAGTGGTGAACCTGTGTCCAGACTCCAGCCATTAGTCTGACTTCTCACACCTCTGTGAATGATCCCAGAGATGGCTCCTACTACTAGACAGATAGAGCTGGCCTGGACCGACACTGAGGTACACAGCACTGCTGACAGGGGCTTCACAGCCATACATAGGAGCATCCAAGACATCAGATGGCTGGTGGGACCTGAAAAACTTATCTACACATATTAGGTCAAACAGTGGGCAGATTCAGCACTAACTTCCTACTGGTTAGCTATAGACAGGAGGAACTTTATAATGAGGTGCTCACCATCTTTGTGCTGTCTCCTCTCACTTTGGGAGAGAGCAGAAGAGGCAGCAGGAACAGAGCCGTGGTTCTACATCATAGGTTGACACCCCTGCTTGGAATCTGTGGCCTTGATCTCAACAAGGCTGTCACATGTAAGGAGGTAGATGGAACATCGAGACTCTCTCCACCCTCTGCAGGAGGGATGTAAGAGCCAGTGGTCCCAAGGATCGGCCTAATTCTCAGGATTAGCTCAAAGAGATGTCATGGATGCAGAAGTGTCTAAAGAGTTCTATCGGGATAGGCCTCTGCCTCCTACTCTCTGGGTCTTTTTCATCCTTCCTCTTTGTGTCACATTTCAGCTCTCCTTACTTGTTCCTAGAGAGCTTTCTCACATTTCCATCCCTAATACGAGCTACTTAGCAACGACCGCTGAAATGTAGAGGACTCAACTCTTCCACTCTGATCTACCTCAGATCAGGTGGATGAATCATGCAGAACTGCAAGCAGTCTGTCCAGAACCAGGTCCACACTCTACTTTGTAGTTCAGGCTGACCCGGGGCTCACCATGTAGCCCAGGTGAGCCTCGAACTTGGCAGTCCTGCCTCTGCTTCCTGAGTGCTGGGATCACAGGTGTGAGCTGCCAGGCCCAGACATCTGCTATGGCTCATAGCTGCCAGCTGTTCTGCCCTAGCCAGACTCCACCCTTCTCTCCCTCTGCAGCCAGATGTACATAATATAGGGGCTGTACGCTTCTCATAGACCCTGACTCCCTTAAGTTTTGCTGTAAGAGCTGCTGAAATCTTGTCCTGAGGGACTTAAACTCTTCCTGGTTGACCTACTTACTGTACACATCACTGTCACATTAAGCACATGATACTCGAAGGCACTGAGCTTGTGCCCATTTGTATGGGAAGCTTTGACACCAGCCCCTCAGAATGTGACTGTGAGACACAGTGTGAATGAGAGACAAGCCTTGAGGTACCCAAGTTCATCAGAGGTCACTAAGTCATAGGATGTGCTGATGCAGTGTGACTGGCTCCTTTTAAGACAAGGAAATTAGGACATGGACTGACAGACAACCATACAAGAACACAGGGAGGAGATGGCCACTTGCATGCCAAAGGGGGAGACTTCAAAAGAATTGCCCCCGCTGACTTGGTCATGAAGTACAGCCTCATGGAAGACAAGCCTTTGGACATAAACTAACATCAGCTCTTCCAAAGTTTGCAATTGGCAGTGCCCACAATTATGTGAGCCAGATTTTTAGAATCTATCTATAGACATATCCTCTTAGTTGAGTTTCTCTGGAAAATCCTCACACATACTCCAAATTATAACCTGCCATTACTTATTTTAAATGTCTAAAAGGTACCAAATCCTTAGCCAATATTCCAAGTTCTCCATGATCCAAATGTCATTTATACCACTCTTTCAAATACTGTGGATGAGCATATGAGCAGTAACATGTACTGAAAAAGAATATTTCACTTTTTTTGTTTAGTATGAACTAGACATGCTTATTATAGCACCATTTAATTTTACACGCAGGGAAAAACCTCACTATATTAATCATTAGTACTTAACGTAATGCTTTAGTTCTAAATAAGCATACACCTTTTTTTCTGAGTGGAAAACTACCTTGACTTTAGACACCATTTGCAAAATGCACATCATCTGTCTGATCCCTGTATCCTTACAGTTACAACAGGTGTGACAGGTACAGATGGTGACATGACACAGGCTGGGTCTTGAGAAATGGATAAACTACTGTGGCACATACCTAACAAATCAGGCATACTACTGGGTATCTTGCAAGTCTTCATTCCCTCTTACACAGTGGGTGGTGCAATAGATTTCCCTGCAAGGCTTCTGTGTCCCAGTTCATCAAAGCTATGGTCACTTCGTAAGAATTATCATATTTGGGTGGTATTTGAAATTCTTCTGATTTTAATATTAACAATGAAGATATTCATTACTTACCTTCCCATAGCATCACTTGGGATTTAGTCCTTACACTTATTCCACTTTACAGAATTATGTCTTCCAAAACCACAGGCCAAATTCTCATTGCAAAACACAACTTTTCAGGGCTCATGCCAACTGAACAATATTTTAAATAAAATAATTCCTTATAATTTTTCTTGCAGTATTCAATCTTGTGTTCTTCAATTAATGTAGCTGAGTAATTACCTAGTTTACTAAGTACTAATCATCTTTATTAAGACATATTTCCTTATGGAATATAAAATAACTATTGCAAATCACAATCAGCTGGAGTCGATCAAAGCCATGAAGCAAACTGGCTATAAAAATGTTTATTAAAAAAATAGACAATGTATATAAACATAGTTCTCACAGACTTCAAAATATAGTATATCAGGCCCCTTCCTCATTTCTGCAGGGAAGCACTTTAGTTGTTCAAGAACAACCATCAGTTTCATCAATCTTTCAGTGAGCTACCAGGTCTACATGAAAATAAGCAGATTCTGTTAAGTGGGCTAACACATAAAAAATCACAAGTGTCTGAGTATCACAGCCATGACTACTGCGGTACCACAGGAGAGAGAACCTTCATATTGCAATTATCTAAGTAACAAAGCTCATTTGCTGACCTCATTACAATGTAAGAGCTGACTTGGAAGTGAGACAGAGGAGAGAGGAACAGGACAGATGGACACCATGTCCACTCACACTCAAGTGTCTCATGCATCCAAACTTCACATGCACCCCATCCCTCCCCCACTCCCACCTCACACATATACACAACCCAGCATTACCCACACACACCACTCCAGCATACAGACACACACACACACACACACACACACACACACACACAAGGGACATCCTTGCCGGAGTGGAACTGAGAACAGACTCTACATCTTTTCTCTTATGCACTATTACTTGGGGCATGAATCGACTTTATTTTTAGCTAGAAACTACACCTTCCAAAGTACTTTGCATAAAACAGCCAACCAGACATCAAAAGTGATGAAGTTTTGAGGAAGCCAAATCATTATTATATAATTTAATACAACTCAAAAATGAAGCCAGATTATAGAACAGACAGTAATACTATGCAATGTGGTAAGTACTCAAGACTTTGTTGCAAGAATCTAAAATGCAGGGTGTTTTCTTTTGGCCCTCGTGTTATATGAGTGCTCTGCTTATAGACCCAGGGACATTTACTTCTGTGCAGTGCTAAAATATCATCACACCTGATTTATTTTACCTTAAGTTTATGCAACTGTAATTGAGTAAACTTTACCCAAGTAACAATTTTAAATGAACTAGCAAGAAATTTGTCATTTAATTCTTCATTGCATGGAAAATTTTAAGTATTTATTGCCTGCATTTGGAATAACCATAATCCAATCACACAAAGGAAGAAATCAGGCAAATCCTTAAGCTCTTGCAGAATATTTCCTATCCCAGTAATCCAGCAGACTGCTGTATGACTATAAAAGTGAGCCACAAATGCCTTTACCTCATTTAAAATTTTGATATGATATTATAAGACACATTTTACAAACTCAGTTCTGGAAGTAATCTATTATATATACCTTATTTCCACCATAACTGCTTACTGCAATAGATGTCTAACATCCTCAAGTGAAGTGTAAAGTAATAACAAAAAGAACTTAAATTCTAAAATTGTAATCCCTTAAGTTGGCAGGGCTAGTGTTTGGATTAAATAATTATGTATGCAAATAGAGAAAAGTAAAATGACTTGACACGAGTGTTTATAATACAAGATGTCTACAAACACGGACATGTACAACTTAATCATATATACGATTCTGGCAGACTAAAGAATCTACCAGAAAATGAAGTTTTGGTATCAACACCTAGTCAGCAGAGGCTTTGCTGCCTCCCTGGGTCACTCTGGGGGGCAGCAGTCTCAGCCTCTGTCAATCACTGGTCTCCAGCACCTCTTTAGAGTTCTACTGGACAAAAGGTTTAGCAGTTAGTAGCAAACCTTTCATAAGTTATAGTCAGTATAATCTCTCAAAGCAAAACAGTATTGCATGAGAATTGCACATAATTAAGCATCAGAAGTCTACAGTGGAGTTTTAATTTCAATAGGACTCTGCATCTGTTCTAATCAACAGGTTTTTTATAGTTAACTGTATTTTCTTATATCACATCACTGTCATTAAAAACAAGAGACAAGTTGAAAGAAAGAAAAGGGAGGAAAGAAGCAAAGACAAGTGTCATCAGAATCCCACTGTATGCTCATGAAGGGAGGGGCTATGAAAACTAACAAGGCCTTAAGATAATGCAAAAGAAGAGAATGGATGGGAATTAAAATGCAATGTGTACCAATCCCCTACAGTGGCAGTCATTATGTATTGTATGCATGTCCTAATAAGATTTTTTTTTTAAATGATGCTTTAGATGATTTCATCAGCATAGTTATACTATGGCACATTTTCTGATTTAAACTTCTGTGTATTTCAAATGACTGGGCAGGATCCAGGGGACATGATACAGACAGTTGGACAGGAGTCACATGTCCCTTTGGAGTCAGTGTCTAATCCCCAGCAGTCACTGGGCTGCAGCTTCGCAACACGCAGCAAGAGGGCGCACCTGAAAAGCACAAGCAGTGTCTGCATTTGTTCACCTGAAACAGAAATGCTTCAACAGCAAAGACACTTAAGTCAGAAACTCTCTCTCCAAGGTACAGATGGACACCGGGTGAGCTGGGCTCCTCAAGATGCACAGAGGCCCTGTGCAGTCCTTGCTTTGTCCGTCCACATCAGCATCCAGTGAGGAAGGCGCCGAGGCACCCAGGACACAGGTAGGGCCTGACCCTGTGTGGCCACTGCCACAGGCTGCCCGGGCAGGCTGGGACTGTGCTCTGTGCGGGACAGCCCTTGGCATACCTGACAGACTTCTCAGGGAGATGGTGCCAGGCTGCAGCAGGACCATGACATTCCTATGCAGGTCAGGAGCCACCCAGGATGGCAGGTCACCATCAGGGCCAGGTGAGGCAAGGGGTGACAGCAGAGCAGCTCCAGGGGTACCTGCAATGACAGCCACAAGACAGTGCACAGTTAGGACAATAACTTCTGAAACAGTTGCCCTCAGGAAAAACAAGTAAGACAGCACCTCGAATGGATACCACTCTAACGGCGAGCCTCAACTGCTGCACATCTGTGATAGCAGCTGGTGGGGGGAAGGAAAGCGAGGCCAGAGCCATAGGAGCCACATCTGCAAACTGAGCCAAATAACTTCACAGTGTGCAGGGCCCTGCACGTCACAAGTGTTCTGCAAGAGTATTCTGCAAGAGGGGTAGACTTCAAAATGGAATAAATTCAGGACTTCTAAAAATGATGGTCGACATTATTAAACTTCACTTGAGGTCAAGGCTTGAAAAAAAACCCAAGAGAAGAGGAAAGCAGTCAGGTGTTTATATGCCATCTCTTCTCCTGATTGCACAGAAGAGTTGACTTGCCAGGCTTTAGCAAGTAATTACTAGCAAGACAAGAAGAACACTCTTTATGGGATTATTGTACTATAGGATTTCTCCTTGTGTGATTACAAATGACCACTACTCTACTGACTGGCAAAGGAGTAACAAACCAATTTATCTGAATATATTGAATAATAATCTAGTATCTAGAGATGAAGTAGAATAAACAATAATAAAAGAAGCTCCAGTTTTGATAAAGCTTTATAAAAACCCTATCGTAGCATTTTCAATTTATGTATAAAAGCCATTTTCATATATCTTACCTCATTTAATGCTCATAAAAAGCATATGAGATTACTATAATTATCTTCATATAGAGAAGAAATAGCAGCCCTTATACAGCAGAGTGCCACTCAGTTTTTGTCACAATTCTACAAACAGTAGAGATCAGGTAAGCACATTATTAGATACATATTTAATATGATTATCACCCTAGTTTTGTGGGAACAGAGACAGAACTGTGTGACCCGCCCAATGTCACATGACAAATTTCAGCCTGGATGGCTTCCTTGCTGTTAACTGCGACCTTTTATGACCTTAAAAGCATTCAAATGAGGAAGCACATTCCATAATTCCCTAGGATAACCTGTTCACCGAGGTAAAACTGAAACTTGAATGAGTCCTGTTCCTCCAAACCAACTGTTCCACTTAAGCGACCATATTATCTCTTTCAAGTTCAGATTAAAAAATTCAAAAGTGTCACAGTGATGACTACATGTGCCAGCAAGATCCAGTCACGTGAATACACACTGCATTTCACAAATGGAAAGAAGACAGATCCCCTATAATGAATGGGGAGACCCTAGGCACAAATCCTGACACTACCACTTGCTAACTGTGACATCCTGAATGAGTCACTAATTTTCCATGAGTTCTAATCTTGCTTCTGGATCTAGGTGTACAGTGTATGTATAATGGGGTTTCTGTCAAGATAAAGAGAGACCATTTACATGAGGGCTTCATCATCTACAAAATGCTACCAGCAAGCTGACACGGGCTTCGAGCCTCCTTCAATGAATTAGAAAAACCTACTGACAACTCTGACTTGGTTTTCTTTCAGAGCTTCCACACATGCTCACAAACTGCATGGGACTGCATGTGTGTTGTGCACAGAAGGGTGACTACTGTCATGCCTGTCCTGTGTCCCCTACAGTCCATACTTTGATCCCTGACCCCTGCCTGGCCCCTCAGAAGGTGTGGGTCTTGACAAGCGTGATCGAATTAAAATAGCGATTAAATTAAAATAGGCCCTCATCCAGAGTGCCTGGGTCCTTATGTAAAGAAGAGTCCAGGACAGACACAAGGGTGACCACCTGAGGACGTGGAGAGAGGACTCGCTGGAAACCAGCCCTGCCTGCAACTCAACCCTGCACTTTTAGCTTCTAGGACTGTGAAAAAATAAGGTTCTGCTCCTTAAAGCCTTGTTCTGCAGCTCCTGCCCACTGAGATGCTCATGAACCTCCATCCACACATCAGCAGGTGGGGGTCAAGAGGACGGTAGGCCAGCTTGGGGGTCCAGCTCTCACTGTTAGTTTGAATTTGGACAGGTAGTTTGTGTCCTCTGTGACCAAGGATGGGGCCAGCTATTCTCCACATGCTCTTTCTCCCTACTGAGCTATTATGCAGCAAAGTTACTGACACTTAATTACACTTTTCCCAGAATCTGAGTTGTAATTATTTTAAAATCAAAGACGAGAAATACAAACCGAAAGGTCCATGTAACAGCAATAAGTTATTAAATATATTACTAAGGAAAGAAGACCTTTCAGCTCAGATCTTTATGGTAGTTTGTCTCACCACCACCGCTCCCCCCACAACACACATACTACCACCCTAACCTACGTGGAGTCAGAAAAGGATTCCATCTGGCAAGGGCTGTCTGTGACAGGAGGTTTTCTCTTTTGGGGGAGCATAATAAGGCACGTTCCCATCATGTGTCTGCCCCAGGTAGGAGAGAGACTGGTTTTCCAATATTCTGGGGTCCATGTCCAGTCTTGGCCCCAGGGCCAGCTCCTGGGTGCTTTCTGGACATGCTGGGCAGAAATCAGGGTCATGAGGAATCTGGGTGCTGCCCATGGGTGGCTTTTCTCCATTCGTTTGTGGGAAGCACCTCATGGAGAGAAGGCTTGCGCTGTTGCCAGGGTCCTTGTCTGCAGACAGAGGCACAGGGGATGGCCTGGAGGCCCACTGGAGGACTCTCTCTTGCATCTTCACATCCCCCTTGGATGGCAGCTCTTCCACAGCCTCTGCTCTGCCAAGGCCCCTGACATCCAGTCCCAGTGCCATGGATGCCAGTAATACTGCACACCCGTACAGAGCTGACTCCATTTTCTTCCTATAGTGTCTGCTGGGGCTGGTGGCAGGCAACCCCTGAGGCAGGCCCACAGCAGTGCTCATGGTGGGTCCCTCTGCCCAGGCCTCAGCCTCCTCCAGGTTCTGTCTCTGACCAACTTTGGAGAGAGGTAGATCAGTGTTGGCCTGACCAGGCAACTTCATTTGGTTTGGTTTTCTGTGTTCCCCATCGGCAGGGTGTTTAGGTTCTTCACTAGAACCTAAGGAAAGGTTTAAATACAAACACTCAGTTTTGTGCTAAAAAAATCATTAAGTTACATTGTAAAATAAAGCTAGAGTCTCATGAATGTTCTGTATCAAAGCACATGGAGTCTTTCCAGCTTGGAAAATGACTTATCCAGGAAAACTGAGAGACAAGTCTTCAGGATCCCCCAACTCAGTTGCCCAGACAAACCTGCAAGGAAATCAGATGTTTCCTTCCCTTCAGGAAACTGTGCCTCATCAGCAACAGAAACAGAAATGATTGTGTGAATAGAGTCATCAATGTACAAAAAATGCACGCATGCACACATGCATGCACACACTAGCACTAAAATGTCACTCAGAATAAATCCGAGAAACATCTTGTTTTGCTAAAACATTGTCAATTGATGTTATCACAGCATCAGAAGACCATCTTCAACTGTCCAGTATAAACACCAGTTGTCTTTCTTTGTTAATAACCATCTTTGAAATTTCCCAATAATTCCCATCTCTTTTAAACTCAGGCCACCAAATAGTAATATTCCAAGAGCCCCTCTCATTTCAGCAGAAGGCTCAGGGAGAGTGGGTTTCCACATTTGCTGTCTCATGTTCTCAATAAACTTGGTTCTACATAATCACAACATTAGCCCTTCTGTTAAAATCAGAAGTTATGCTGGGTGTGGTGGCTCACGCCTGTAATTCCAGCACTCGGGAGGCAGAGGCAGGAGGATTGCTGAGTTCGAGGCTTGCCTAGGCTACATAGTGAGCTCAGAGCCAGCCCGAACTACAAAGCAAGACACTGTCTCAAAAAAAAAAAAAAAAAAAAAAAAAAAAAAAAAAAAAAAAAAAAAAAAAGGAAAATCAGAAGTTACAACTTTCCAAAAGACCACATGGAGCCTAATCACTCTCTGCCCTTAAACACTGACTGGAAGACAATTTTTTTTTTTTTTGAGACAGGGTCTCACTTTGTAGTTCAGGCTGGCCTTGAGCTCACTATGGTGCCCAGGCAAGCTGCCGCGAACTCAGCAATCCTCCTGTCTCTGCCCCCGAGTGCTGGGATTACAGGCGTGAGCCACCATGCCCAGCACTGTGGTATGTGGTATTGATTGCTGGTGGGCGTGAGTCACCACACCCACCATTGTATGTGGTTACCGGGATCGAACTCTGGACCTTGTGCTTGTGAGGCAGGCACCGGAACCACTGAACTAAATCTCCGGCTCTGGAAGACAATTTTTATGCTTAAACTAGAGCTCCTAACAAGCCACCATTGTTTCTGCTCCTTTAGGCACCACTTGAAATCATGTGATTAAAGCCAGGAGCACTCAGATGAGAAATCTAACCTCAGCACACTCTGCTTCCAAGGCACACTTACCTGGCTGGTCCACAAAAAGGGAGGCCAGGGGTGTGGTTTTCTGGCTTTTTATTAGGACAGATGACCAAGGACTGTTGCCATCAGAGAGAGGCCTCACCCTACAAGACAAAGAGGCTTGTTTTCATACAACAGAACCACCTGATATACAAATTGGGTTTTGATGGACACAGTCAAAAATACTTTTTTTTTTTTTTTTTTT
>PVIC010009993.1:0-22660 GCA_004025085.1 Thryonomys swinderianus
AAACAAACAGGAGACCAAGCTGGGTACAAAAGTAGCATGTGCCTGTAATTTCAAGAGACTTCAGTCAGGAAGGTAATGAATTTGAATCCAGGCTGGGAGATTTGTAGAGCCCTTAGCTCAAGACAAAACAACATAAAACAAAACAGTACAACCTTCTTTTTTTAGTGAATCTTTGGCTTAGAATATTTTTGTCTCATTGAGACATCAAAAATAAGAAATAAGTAAATAGTACCTACTAATGTGAACAGATTATTACTGAGTATTTTTAAAGATCTAGGTACTAAGGAAGTTACAAAAAACGCCCTGTAACGTTGTTAGAGGGAAATTACATGAAAAATAATATAAAAATGATTCACTCAATTTGCTCATGTTAAGAGTGATAATAAAAATAAAGAGCAAAGGGCCGGAGGGTTAGCTCAGTGGTTCCGGCGCCTGCCTCGCAAGCGCAAGGTCCTGAGTTTGATCCCCGGTAACCACACATAATGCTGGGCGTGGAGACACGCCCACCAACAATCAACACCGCATACTACAATGCCGGACGTGGTGGCTCACGCCTGTAATCCCAGCACTTGGGAGGCAGAGACAGGAGGATTGCTGAGTTCGCGGCGGCTTGCCTGGGGACCATAGTGAGCTCAGGGCCAGCCTGAACTACAACGTGAGACCCTGTCTCAAAAAGCAAAAAATAAAATAAAGAGCAAAATAAAAGAAATAGGAAGTAGGAAGATCTTTCTCAAAGTGGGGAGGGATTAAGAGATGAAGGAAGAGGAGGGGGGAGTGGGTAGGGTTATGGGTAAAAATGAGAATTAACTTGTGGCATATACTGGTACAAATTTCCCAATGTTATATGTGATTTTGAGATGCATATAAATTGTACCAATAAAGAATTCAATTTAAAAAAAGAGATGAAGGAAGACACAAGAGATGAAAAAAGGAATTGGGATGTATTGTGTATATGGACCAACTCACAAAATATGAACATTATGTACTGTATGCATGTTCTAATAAACTAAAATTAAAATGTAGGGTTCAGTGGTCCCAGTACCTTCTGAAAAAAAATTAAAAAGTGATAGACTAATTGAGCAAACTTTCAAACATATTTTAAGGACAGAATATGGACACTGCTTTTAATAATTCTGCTAGAAATTTGGGAGTTGATCTTAGTGGAAGGTAATGAAATGAAAGGAAAAGCAAGATACAGAGTGATAGCAACAGTGTTATGCACACTTTCATTTTTTTCATCTCTATTCCTAAAGAAATCTTGTGGAAATAGTATAAAGTGACAGTGACATAGCTGAAAGGTATTTCATAATATTCATTTTACTTTTGCTTATCAATTAGTGAATTTAGAAAAGCTGTGTTATCCTTAACTGATATTGCTTCAGATATGAATTAATGGAAGATCCCAATCAGGCTATTGAATGGCTAATGCAGCTGATCAGCGTTGTTCCTACTGATTTTAAAGTGTTGTCTAAATTAGGAGAATTATACGATAGTGAAGGAGACAAATCCCAGGCATTCCAGTATTACTGTGAGGTAAGTGTCTTACTTTCCTTCTGTGTTTTAGAACTTTATGAATTTTATGGTCAACAGTCCTGTAAAATTTTTAAAAGTTTATTTGTTTTTAGCTAAATAATTTAAAATAAAGCATTTTTGTAATGTAAAGTTAGTTTTTGATTAATTTTCAAAAGGTACAGGACCAGATTTTTAGCTCAGTGGTGCTGCACCTGCCTCACAAATGCAAGGTCCTGAGTTTTACCCCTGGTATCACAAAGAAAAAAAAAGTTCAAATTCATTTTTTGGCAACAGCATGATTTATATCCCTTTTTATACTCTTTTGAACAATATGACTCATATCATTGTATCTAAAAGACATTTATGTGTAATTGAAAAATGTGCCATGAATAGATTAAGTTTTCCAAGTCTTATGGGGATGCAAGCCAGTAATCTTAGCACTTGGGAGACAGAGACAGGACGATTATTGACTTTGAAGCAAGCTTGGGGTCCATAGTGAGTTCAAAACTGGCCTGCACTACATAGCAAGACCCTGTCTCAAAAGATTACAAGGAATTTATGACAGCTCATACTTTTTTATTAAGAAATTTCACATTGGGTAAGTAAATATTAATATTAGATGGATTTATTTACCGAATATGTTAAACATTGCTACTGAAGTTGTATTGTAACATTCCATATTTTTTCCAGTCATATAGGTATTTCCCTTCTAATATTGAAGTCATTGAGTGGCTTGGAGCCTATTACATTGACACTCAGTTTTGTGAAAAAGCCATTCAGTACTTTGAAAGAGCTTCTCTTATACAGTAAGTAACTAGTAGGATTTTATTTTTAGTTAATGTCTTGTATTGAAATGTTTATGCTTACAAATTTTGTATCTGATAGACCTTGTAAATGTAAGAAAAGATGAAAATTCATGAGTTATTTTCACTTTCATATTCTTTTTCACTTGGTCTTCATTGTAACAAAAACATTTCTTCTGTGCACAGAATTTTTAAAATATCTTCTATAAAGCCAGGCAAAACAACTTATATATTATTTGAGTGATCCTGTTTTTAAAAGATCATTTGCAGCTGGACATTGTGGTGCACTAGTGTGATCTTAGCACTGTGAGAGGCTGAGGCAGGAGCAATCACAAGTGTGGGCCCAGCTTGGACAGATGGTCATCTTATCAAGATGTTATCTCAAAATAAAAAAGAACTGGGGCTGAAGATTAATCTCTAGTACCACCAAAAATAAACTTCTACAGGCTACTTTATAAATTTTTCTTGCTTACAACTCAGCAAACAATTGTTATTTCTTTATAAATAAAAAAAATGACTCTAAGTTCTGTAATGCTTTCATTTATGAAGGAGTCCTAGTAGAAAAAAGTTGTGTTGGCTTTAACTTACAGTTAATAGACATTGTATATTAAATATTAAACCGTTTTGACTTTAAGTCCATATCAAAATGTTTGGTATATGTCTGACTTTAAAATAATTGGAATATTTATTGTTCTAATCTTGGCCAAATTGAGTTTTAGGGTGAAATGTAACTTAAGAATCATTTGACTAATAAAGGAAGGCTGAGATTACAAGAGAAGTGTCAAGACATCAGAGGCCTCAATATCACCAAAGAAGGGCATACTGGAAAGTAGGGAATATGGGAATTGGAAAGAGAGGAAGTTATGTTCAGAAAGTTAGATACTGGAACATTAGCCACTACTGGTGTAAATGTACTGATAGCACAAGCGATAAAAGTGGCTGACTGGCAGAGTAGATGAAGATTAAATATAAAGGTTAAAATTTATCAGATCAAAATATTGATGGGATGAGAATATGAACCAGATTAGATAAGGAAATGACTGGTAGATCAATAAGGACATCCATAAGTAGGAGTTAAGAACAGGATAAACAGTGGTAGACTGAGCCTTAAAAGAAGAATGGTTTCACACAACCTAATGGCTAAAGTGAGATCAATTTAAGTATAATAAATGTAACTAAAACTATACAATTAAAGCTAGTTCCTCAAACATGGTAATCAGTTTTATAATTCTCAAAACATTTTTTGAAACAAATATAATAAAAATTGGTTATACAAGTTCTACACAGAGATCTAAAAGTATGCCTTCATATAATTGGTAAATTATGTGAGAGAGACAAATCTCTTCAACAAAAAGTACTTTAAAAACCTGATATCCACATGTAAAAGAATAAATTTAGACTGTTACTTTATATACCATATGCAGAAATTAAGGCAAAATGAGTTTAAAACCTAAATGTTGCATCAAAAAATGATAAAACGGTCTACAGCCATAATGCCTTGAATACACCTGATCTTGTCTAAAAATGATAAAACTCTTGTGAGACCTAGGGGGAAAATGTTCATGACATTACATTTGCCAAAATGTTCATGACATTACATTTGCTGATTTCCATTTATTGGAAATGATACCAAAAGTACAAGAAATAGATAAAGTAGACTATATCAAACTTAAAAAGTTCTCCTTGCCAAAGGAAAAAACAAGAGTGAAGACAGTCTACAAACTTGGAAGAATATTTACAAAGCATACATCTGATTAGATGTTAAAATCTAAAATTTCTAAAGAACTCCAACTTGCCATGCCAAGCAATCCAATTCAAAAATGAGCAAAGGTCTTGAGTAGACATTTTTCTAAAGAAGGTATACAAATGAGCAGCCTATAAGAAGATGCTCACCACCTTTAGTCATTAGAAAATGCAAATCAGAAGCAATGAAATTCCGCCACACACCTGTTAGGGTAGAGGGAAAAGTAACAGAACCTTTGTTCTTTACTGGTGGGAATATAAAGTGGAAAACCATTTGGCCATTCTTCACAAAGCTAAACTTAAGAATTATTATATAATACAAAAATTTTACCCATAGGTATATACCCAGTAGAAATAAAAGGAAAGACTCAAGTAATTACTTTATAGCATCATCATTCATAATAGCCAAAAGATAGAAATAACCCAGGTCCTGCAAAAATGGATAAATTAGGATATATATTTGTGCAGTGGAATATTATTCCACCATAAAAAGGAAGTTCAGATGCATTCTGAACTGTAAACAAAAACAAAAACAAAAACCTTAAAACATTATGCTAACTGAAAGAAGCCAGACACGAAAGAGCAAATGCTATATGATACCACTTATCTGAAGTACAGTAGGCTCCTACTTATAAATGAGATCAATTCTGAGATAATTGTAAGTTGGATTCATTCCTAAATCCAACAGTCTTACACATCTTTGACACAAATATGCAATGTAAAAAACACCACAAATATTGTAAATAAACTTTTTACTTTTACAGTTACCTTAAAATGATAGTACAGTACAAAACAATTGTAAATAGGCTTTTTGCTTCTACAATTACCTTAAAATGGTGGTATGTTACAGTACAATTGGCATATAGGGGATAGTACAAAGAAATAAGTTACTAACTAGAGGAGGGAGACTAGTGTAGAATCACCTATGATGAGAAAAAAAAGCTACTACTCAGACATCACTGGATCACTTTTCAAGAGAGTGGACACAATTGAATCCATTGAAAAAACCTGTGTCAGCAACATCAGGTATGAATGAAATTCCATCCTGCCCTCTTCTCATATTGCTGATGATACTTCACCTCCACTGTCTCCCGTCTACTCTCTCTCCCTCCAGTTAGGAACTGTTGAACTATACAGCAAGCACACAGTAGCACCACTGTGACAATGTCCGACAGATGTGTGAGCTACTTCTGCAATTTATTCAAATCTACGAAAGTTCTTAATGCGTGGTCCATTCATATCAGTGAAAGTTTGCAACTCAAACGTTCTTAAATTGAGGATTTACTGTATACAAAAATGGGCAAATTTATAGAGGCAAAAGAATTAGTTTTGAGGGATTAGGGTGAGAGGGATATAGAGTTAATGATTGCAGAGTTTCTGTTGGGTAATACTAAAAATGTTTTCGGAGTAGGTAGTGATAATAGTTGTACAGCACTGTGAATGTAATTAATGCTTCTGAACTAAAGATAGTTTAAGTGGAAATTTTATGTTGTAATTTGTGACAATTTTTGAAAATGCAGTATACTAAAAATTAAAGTATTTTGTTCTTTAACTGGGTGAATTATGTAGTATGTGCAATATAGTGCAGTAACTCAAGTGTTAGAAAAAGGGAAGTGCTATGTAATTTCATTTATGTAAAGTTGAAAAATAGGACCAAATTCAAAGCAATAGAGGTCAGGACAGTAGTTAGATTGAGGCAGGAGGATAATGTTGATATTCAGAAATACAAATAAATAATACTGTATGCCAAGTGCTGTTCTAAGAAATTCTTGGCGATTAGAGCATACTTAAAAGAGTCAGATCCAGCCCGGCTTTGAAGAGTGCACAGAGGTGGAAAGGAGCCTCTAAGCAGAGGTGATGGTTTGTGCAAATACCAGAACTCCCACAAATCTTATCCATGCTTCAGCTTGCACTTTCTGTAGCATGAAAATGTTAGGCGAAGTGTGGCAGAAGATGAGTTGGAGAAGCAGAAAGGAGTAGAAAGTTTATAAAATAGGTTAGAAGCTTGGATTTAACATGTGGGTGGAGGAGGTGACAGATTTTTAAGGAGGGAAGTAATATGGTTAGATATGTATTTTATTTAGATCACAGTAGGTGGGCGTGTAGGCAGTGGGTTTGAAGTTAAATAACTTGCCCATGTAGCACTGCTGTGATTTAAACCTCGATCAGTCTTATTCTACAGCTGGTGAGTTTGCCATCAAATTGAGTAGGAATGAGAATGTCTTTGAAGTCATCATATAAGTAAAAGGGAGATTCACATTACATTTTTCCTGAAGCTTTTATTTCTGCAATTCTTGTTATTCTTTGGTCTACTTAGCAGTATTTAAAGATCCTGGTTATGATTATTTACTTTAAAAAATGATTCCTTTTTAAAGGAAGAAAAGGGATAAATAAAATTCTTCTTGTCTTCTTTAAAACTTGACTGCAAAAGCTGCTCCTTGAATATTTACAAGCTTAAATATAATAATTAAAGAAAATGCCAAAAGTATAGTGGTTTTTTAACCAAACAAATTTAAGTGTTTCACCTTGGAGTATCTAAATAAAGGCATGAGCTAGAAGGGCTTGTGAGTTTAAAAGTCCTAACATAACAATTAATAATAAAAAAATATTTCAGCTATTTTCAATAATAAAAACAAATTCACAAAAAGAGTAATTGAAAGGTTGAACCGACATCAAGCTTTGTAAAATGATTCAAACATCTCATTTTTTTTTATCACCTCTGAGTTCAGCTAATTTATTTCTTTTATAGGCCCACACAAGTGAAATGGCAGCTGATGATAGCAAGTTGTTTTAGAAGAAGTGGTAAATGTTTTGATTGTACTTATTTCTTCTATATTTTGTTATTTTATTTTAGGTAATTGTTCATTTCGTTTAGGTAAATGTGTTTCATTTGTATCTCTGTTAAAACACCAGCTTTTAAAATAACTGTATAAACTCAATAAAGGGGAAAAATTAAAAAATAATAACTATACATAATTGAAACCTTAAATGGAAAACGTAATAATTATTCCCTGTAGTTGACTTACAAAGCAGGCATTGCTCTTTCGTTTAATTGTTGTGTTTTGGGTGTTTGTTTGTTCTGTTTGTTTGTAACTGGGAGTAAAATCCAGAGCATGCACAAGTCATATATTCCAACATTTCTCTTTAGAAATGGGTTATTTCAGGGTGCCTATGATCTCAGCACTCAGGCAGACTGAGGCAGGAGGATGGCAAGTTTGAGCCCAACCTGAACAACTTAATGAAGTAGCTAGGTTCTGTCTCAGAAATTAGAGAAGTGAAATACTGGGGTTTAGCTCAATTTAAAGGTCCTGGATTCAGTTCCCAGCCCTCACAAAAACAAAAAACAGGTTGTTTTTCAAAGCTGACATATAATTTTTAATGAGTTAACTATGGAGGCGGAAGCATTCCTTTTATATTAATTTATACTTCCATTTTCTACTTCTATGATTCTCAGGGTTCTATGTGCTCAGCCAGCTTTCTAAAATCTATCCCACACCTGCAAAGTCTGAGGAAAGCTTACAGCTGGACTATATATTTATTATACCAAAAATCACTGGGTATCTTGGTTTGTGTTTTCTGCTCTGCTGTTATTATGCTTTGTACTAATGATATTTTCCTAAATGATGAATATGCTGACAGTTTTAGACTATGCAGTGAATGATGTGCTTAATGTATCAGAGATTACACTATGAGGTCATTGCTGACAAATAAAATCCTCTCATATAACAAACCTGTAATCCCAGCACTCAAGAGGCTGAAGCAGGATCACTGAGTTTAAGCCACCATCAGCTACACAGTGAGTTGAAGGCCAGCCTAAGCTACATAGTGAGACTCTGTCTCAAAAATATACATGCATATACACATGCATACATACAAATACACATGCATAAATGGCTCAAGAAAGTCTTCAAGGAAAGCATAACTTCTGAAAGTATTAGCTGTTCTCATCCAGTTTTGTGGGCGATTTCTTTATCTCTGTGAGTGCTATCTAATGCACCATAAATACTTCGGACATAGTATAGTCTTCCACTCATTTCAGGGCTTGATCATCAACAACTGTATTTGTTATACGTATCAGTTTAAGTTTTCAGTTGCTAGATCACTTTAATGTCAGTTTTGTGAAGTGTACAGACACATGAATTTTCCTGGGTGATTTCAACCTCTGTAAGTTGCCACAGAACAGGTTAGTAGGGGCAAGCGTTCACTGAGAAACTGCTGTGTGCTGATGCTTCCTATGCCTATTTCACTTGCTTTCCCAGGAGCCCTTACCAGGTTAGACTAGCTGTTCCTCTAGTGCAAAAAAGCTCAGAGAGTTTCATAACTTATTTCCTTAGATTTAAGGAACAATTTTTGACCCAAACTCATTTTTCCTATTTTCTTTAAGCCTATTATTTCCTTGATTTGATAGAAATGTTTTTGCCTCTTTTATTTATAGGTAACTACCAAAAAGCATTAGATACTTATAAAGATATTCACAGAAAATTTCCAGAAAATGTTGACTGTAAGTAACATTGGATTTTATAACTTTAAGGCATAGGATCTTGTATTTTACGTTCTAATGTATTTTTCAATTCCCTATAATAATTATATATATAAAATGCAATCTATATTTTATAGTACATATATTTAAATGTTTTATAATGTCAGAAAATTTGACTGTAGGTACATATTTTTATAGAACTTAACTATTGATAGATTTAAATACAATTGCAGATTTTCTTCAGTGTTACCAAATCTATATTTCAAAATTTTGTGAAATTTTTAAGAATAAATGTTTGCTTTATGCAGGTTGTTCAAAACTTAGAAACTGAAATGTTTTTTTTTTTTTTTGGTTTGTGTTTTTGTTTTGAGACAGGGTCTTACTTTGTAGTTCAGGCTGGCCCAGAGCTCACTATGTAGCCCAGTCAAGCCTCGAACTCAGCAATCCTCCTGTTTCTGCCTCCCGAGTGCTGGGATTACAGGCGTGAGCCACCATGCCCGGCACTGTGGTATGTGGTATTAATGGCTGGTGGGCGTGAGTCACCAGGCCCAGCATTGTATATGGTTACCGGTGAACGAACTCAGGACCTTGCACTTGCGAGGCAGGTGCCAGAACCACTGAGCTAAATCTCTGGCCCAAAAACTGAAATGTTTTATAGGAAAGATATTTTTAGCTATACATTTACTTTCTGAAGTTGGAAAAATACTCTTGAGTTTATGAAAATAGAACATATTATTTTTAAAACTACTTTAATTTTAAAATATCTTGTTTTTTACTTGTCAGTGTAAAGTTAGCTTTGTAGAAAATTTTAATTTTCTTTTTCTGCATACTAGATTTGATGCAACTTACAGTGACCATGAAAGTATTGGCTGTTCTCAGCCAGTTTTGAGGGCGATTTGTTGTTACAAACAATAACAACAAAACAGGCTGAATACAACATAAGATAGCCTCATTCATATGCTACACATTCTCACTGAACTCTGAATATTTTCCTGAAATGCTTTAGAAGAGAGAGAAAAGTTACAACCTATAATGTAGTTTTTACTATTTCATAAAGCAATAAGAAGCAATTCCTTGAGATGTAAAATATTTCCAAATCTTCATTCATTTATGTTGATACACAAAGAGATATTACAAATAAAGTCATGGAAAGATATAATAGATACTTTAATAATATCTATGCAAGCAAATCAAATAACATGTTTGAAGAGTCTTTTTTTATAGCTCTATGGAAGAGTGCTTGCTTAGCACATGAAAGGCCATTGGTTCAATCCCTTGTACCATGTAAAAAAAGAAAATACTGTTAATTTTGTCCCAGAGCAATGATAATGCATCACAGTTTACTAAAAGCAAATTTTCTTTTCTGAGCCAAGTTTTCTGGTGACCCAGCCTGATCCAAGGATTACATAGATATAACTCATGTTCTTCATTAAGTGGCTTTCTCCATTTGGTTTTCCCAAAAGCTTTACAGCAGGTATTTCAGCTGTGATCACTGGTGATGGTACAGGATCAAGGTGTTCTCTAAAGCTTAGGAATAGATTCATTAGCTCACAGCCAGCTTCCAAATGCCAGTCTGGAGACGCTGCAGGAATAACTTGGAGAACTCTTAAAGTAGAAACTTCTAGCATGCCTTCAGAGTCCACTTGGGTTTGTAGGGGACCCAGGCATTGTTTCCTTTCCCTGTATAATTTTAAAAAGCATTCTGTGTGATTCTTAATCTCAGTCATGTTAGGAAACTGGTGCTTTAGAAATGATATAAGAGATAGGGATGGTAAGACAGCACTACGAAGATGGCACAGCCTCACAGTCTACTGAGCCCCAGTTCAGCATGGATCCCTGACTTTTAGTATTGGATAATTTGGCTCATGGGAGGCTGCCCAGGGAATCAGCTTCCCAGCCTTTCCCCATTAGATGCTCCCATCATGGTCATGAAAAGCAAAAATGTCTCTATACTGGGCCAAATGTCAGCTCCAGGGCTCAACTGCTACTGCAGTAGCCACAGCCTTTTGTACCAGGGCTGGGCTGGGCAGGGAATGTCTTCAAATAAGGCCAAGATTTTTTCTGGATGGAGAATTTAAGAGTCCTTTGAAAAACTAAATTAAATGATTGTGTTTGCATCAGGAATGTCCAAGATGATGGTGGCTTGTATGATTATCAGAACAAATGCAATCAATAGACTCCCTTAACTGTAACAATAGGAAAAGTATTTATATTCGTTGAATGCCTTATTTTGAGTAGACTAGTTTTCTCGTGAATCTAGCAAAATAACTTAGTTTAGATTATATTCATCACAAATTGATATGCATTTATAGATTATATTCTTCATGTTAGAGGACATCAACCAAAATTAATGATCTTTCTTTTACATTAAAAATTCCTAAGCCTTTCTTCTGAAAATAAGTAGATATGGGAAACTTTAATGGGAATTAGTAAGGTGAACTTGTACATAGGCAATTTATACAGTAATGTGAAACATTTTAAGATCATTTCTGCACTGATACTTTTAGAATACTTTTAATAGTCATAATTTTCTTATCTCAAATTCTTGAGAAATGACTGTGGTCCAGATACTGTTCTACCACTGTGAACCTAGTAGAAAACTAAAAAAAAACTAAAATTTTTGGTGTCAGTGGGAAGAGAAAAACACTAACAAGTAGTCTTAAGTGCTGTGAAGGAAGCGCAGGGAAGGAGGTAGAGGTATTGGAGTAATAGTGTTTAGACAGGGTCATCAGGGAAGGTCACAGGGCAGGCTCTGGGCAGAGAGCAAAAAGAATAAAGGAAGCAAACCATGAAGATGTGGAGGTTTGTGTGCTTGACACATGGTGGCCATGTGGAGAATGGAGGGAGCTGAGTCAGAGGAGACTGTGGCTTTGGGAGGCAGGGCCTGAGGTCCTCACAGCCTCAGAGGAGGGTTTGAGGGTGCGTTTTGGGAGGTGGTCACCCCCAGCAGAACACTGAGCAAAACAATAATCTGACCTCACAGAGCATCAGTCGGATGACTCAGACTTCTCAGATTGCTCCAGCTGCTCCCTGGAGAATCACCTGGGTGGGTGTTATCTACATGAAAAGATACAGTATTAGCCTGGCCTCAAGTGATAGCAGTGGAGGTAATGAAACCTGGCGTCAGATTGAGAATATGTTTCTAAGATACTGGTGATAGAATTTGCTGGGTCATTCAGTTGAAGGGTGGAAGGGATGCCAAGGATGACACCATGGACCTAGGTATAGGCAGCTGGAAGGATGGAGCCACTAGTCTCTGAAATATGGAAAACTGAGGAAGGAACATGTTTTGAAAAGAAAAGCGAAAGCTGGTTTTGTATACATTGTGTTTGAGCTGCCTCTTAGATATACAAGAGGATCTGTTAATGAGCACAAGATTTGGCAGTTAGGCTGGGTAGAACTCAGTGGTATGGTGCTTCACTAATGTTTAATGTCCTTAGTACAGTCCCCCGACTGCCCTCCCCAAATGTTGGATAACATCAGCATATAAATTTATTTCAATATATTTATACTTTTTTAATTCTTTTATTGTGGTAACAATACTATTTTTAAACATAATCATTAGTTTTAAGACTTCTTGGTTTTTATTCATTTATTTGTTCCCCTAAATTTTTATGAGCTATATCCTATGTGCTGGTGATACAACAGTGAATGTTAAGTCTTGATTTCTATTCCCTAGGTCTCATTAATAATTATGAACTGATAGGATATAATAAGTGAGATAATTGGAAACTGATCAAAGTGCTATAGAAATACAGAGCTCCTGACCGTGCCAGAATTGGAGGACGATTGTCATAACTAGTTTCACAGCTCAGATGCTTAGCCAGGCACGGAAGGCAACAGCAGGCATTTGAGGTAGAACAGCATCAGGAGTGGCAAGGAGAGACAAGGATGGAGAATCTATTTCAAAATCTAATCTACTTCAAAAAGTGTAGCAGATGAAACATATGCTTTGCTATGTATAAACAAAAAAAAAATCTTTTTTCTAAAAACTGTAAAGCTACCAAGGACAAAGAGATAATTAAATTTGGGGAAATATAGGGGATGTTTCTACTGACAGAAGAAACTTTAGGGTTAGGTAAGGTGACGATGAAGTCAGTAAGAAAGAAAACAGTTCAGGATGCAGAGCCCTGGGAAATCCCAGGACTTGGAGGTGCACAGGAGTCAGAGGGTTGTGTACTGCAGGGCTGGCTGAGAGTGGTATGAGGGACAGCCGGGCCCAGACCCTACCTGCCTGTGCAGCGGGGATGCAAAAAGTGAGGCAGCTCTCGGGTTGTGGGGAGAAATGTACTCAACATATATTTAACAGAGTTAAGCTGATTAATTATAAAGTAGAAGAAAGAAAAGAATAAGCTGGTTATTTATGTAGATAGTGAGGAATAAATTGTGAGATAATGCAAGAAGAAAGGATATTGGGGGAAATGATGATGTCTCCTTGGGGGAGGTTTTCTTTGAGGACTGTGGATGACAGGTAGAGATCTAGTCTATTTTATTCTTATAAAGTTATAATAATGCTTAGGAAGGACTGCAGCAAAGACAAAGGAGTCATAGACTAGCTTTAAATTATCGACAGATAGAGAGGTTGAGGTTTTAAAACCTCCCAGGATAGTTCTCAGAGTAAACCAGTGTTAGGAGGGACAGGGGAGATAGAGAGGGAGGTCAGGGACAGAAGGCAAGTGGTGTCCAGAAGGTGAGGAAGGAATGTTTCAGGAACAAACTCATTGTCTGTGAAGTTAATTGTAAAAGTTGAGCTGGAGGTGAAGCTCAGTGGTAGAACACCTAGCTACTACACGCAAGGCCCAGTGTTCCACCCCCAGCACTGCAAAAATGGAAGGATGTATGTCAGTGAATGTATTTACTGACAGTAAGAACCTTTCTTAGTAATTATTGTTGCATGTACAGACTGTCTGCATTCTGCAGCCTACATTCCCTTAGAGCTCTTCACATGTGTCTGTGAACCTCCCATCAGCCTATTGACAGATGTCACACCTGGTTTTAAGTTCTCACCCAGTATTATCCTTGTGCTATACTCCTTCCGAGGATGTGGCAGCCCAAGGACAAGGCAGGTGAAGACGGTTAGTCCAGAGATCGTGGAGTATACTTGTTTTTCAAGAAAGAAAGAGAAAAACATTTGTGAGCCTCATTCCTACTTGTGTCCCAAAGGCTGAGTTCATTGCACACTTCTTTCCTAAACATATTCTTTCATCACAATTCAGGTCTGCGGTTCTTGGTTCGTCTCTGCACAGATATTGGATTAAAAGAAGTTCAAGAATATGCCACAAAACTCAAGAGGTTGGAAAAAATGAAAGAACTAAGGGAACAGGTATCTCATATGGGCCCAAAACTGCTATAGCTCAAGTGACTGTTCAGAGTATCTCTCAAAAAGAAGCATTGAAAATTTTTTTCTGCTCCAGCATAACTAAAATTTTAGTTTAAGGATAAAATTGTGTAAGAAGTGGGTTCCTATTTTAATTAAAATAAGTTACAGCATAATTTGAAAACTTGGTTTTAATCAGAGTTCTGTGTTCAGTGAGAAGTAAGTACTATACTTGTCTGTAATAGCAGTACTGTTTTGGTAAGATGTTCCCTTGTATACCAGAGCATGGCATTAGCACACATGGTTTCTATTTATATTTCTGTTTTATGCAATATGTAGAGTAAAAAATTCTCCTTAAGTTCTTTAAAAGAATCATCTCTTTTATGTTTGAGCCTAGTATACCCAAAATGTAATGTGATTTTTAAATATCTACCTCTTCTAGAAAATATGTTTGTGAAGCTGACAGTGCTAGTTGGAAATAAAATTCTGACTGAGGAATGTTAATTTTTTTATGTAAATAGAGTGACAAAGGACTTTTTTCAAAGCTAATTTTCAAGATAATTTTCAATTATCTTGAATATAGAGAAAAATCTAAATTCCATATTTGCTTTAGAAATGTAAATGGATATCTATGCTTTTAAGATGTGATTTAATCATTCTCCTTTTTTAAAGTGTCATGTTGTAAAAGGTTATGAGCAAATACAGATTCTTACTATGAAGATTCTGTGCAATATTGCTCTTGTATTAAAATGTCAAGTGAGGATATAAAGTTGACACATGCTGGCCACACATATAAAGTGGCCACATAATGGCCACTCCAATACAATGTCCCAAGAACTAATGAAATTAGATAACTTGCATGAAAACCTTATGAAATGTTGACTGGTATAAATACAAATGGATATTCCAGTGATCATAGCTGCCCTTACAATAAAAAAACAGATATATTTCAAACTAAGAAAAATTTTTGGAACTTAGTACCCTCTCATGCTGAACTCCCCAATTCATAGGCATCGGTACATGTACAAAGAGTCAGAGTCTTCAGGTTTAATAAGTTTGGACATCAGTAGTTTTGTGAGCACAAACTGCTACAGATGTTGTTGTGCCTAATACATATACTTATTGCAACTTACTAAGACAGTTTATGTGTTAGCACGTCCAATTTAGGAGACTTCCAGTGTTGACCCCTTTTAAACAGTAAGAAGTACCTTCTAACTTCCTGGGAACTTAGGAATGTTTTTAAATTAGTGCATGTTACTACTATATAAGAGCAGGGTTTGTTGGAGGAAGTGGTGCCCGCAGCTGACATGTTTGTCTTCATTTCAGTCCCACTCTCCCACCCACCTTATTCTCCCCCTTCCCCCTAGTTCCCTTCCTTTTCCTCATAAGTCTGCCTCCTGGCTTCCTGTCATCTCACCTGTATCTATATATGTTTGTATGTATTTTTTTAAGTTTGTCATATAAGAGAAAACAAAATATTTATCTCTGTGACTCTGGATACTTTTACTTAAAATGATATTTTTAGTTGCACCCATTTTCCTACAGATGACATTATTTTATTCTTTATAGTAAAATGATACCCCATTGTATATAATAGCACATTTTCTTTACCCATTCCTCTGTTGTTGAGCATGTAGGCTGCTCCCACAGCTTAGCTATTGTGAATTGTACATGCCGTCATATAGAATACTATCTTTAATTCCTTGAGGCATATAATCAGGAATTGGTATTTCAAGTGATATTTCTATGTTTAGTCTTGTAAGGAATCTCCATGCTGGTTTCCATAGCGTTTGTAATTGAGTACATTCCTACCAATAGAAGTCTTCTACCTTTCATCTTCATCACCATTCATTGGTTTTTGTGGGGTGTTTTGTTTTGTTTTGTTTTGTTTTGTTTTGTTAGTTTTCTGGGTTTGTTTGTTTGTTTGTTTTTGTTTTGTTTTTGTTTTTTGAAACAAAGTCTCACTTTGTACTTCAAGATGGCCCTCAATTCACTATGTAGCCCAGACTAGCCTCTAACTCACAGCAATCCTCCTGCCTCTGCCTCCGAAGTGCTGGGATTACAGGCATGAGCCACCACGCCCTGCACTGTGGTGTGTGGTACCAATCGCTGGGATTAACCATGCCTGGCATTGTGATATGTAGTACTAGGGTTCCAACTCAGGATCTTGTTTTTGCAAGGCAGATACCAGAACCACTGAGCTAAATCCCCGCCAGTTTTTGTATTCTTCATGTTAGCCATTCAGCCTGCATAAGACAGAAGTGCAGTAGAGTTCTAATTTACATTTTTCTATTGACTAGAGGTGTTGAACATGTGGCCTCAAACTTCTTTGGAAGTATCATATTTGATTTATTTGCTAGCTTTCTTTCTGGGTTTACTGTTTTGTGGGGTTACATTTTTTAGGGTTTTTTTGTACATTTAAGAATTTAATATTCTGTCAGAAGAAGAGGTACCACAGATTTCTTCCTCTTCAGCATTTCTTCACTCTAGTTTTTCCTTTGATATAGTTGCATTTGTTGATTCTTGATTTTACTCCAAGATATTTTTT
Organism: Thryonomys swinderianus; assembly: GCA_004025085.1. Lineage (NCBI taxonomy): Eukaryota > Metazoa > Chordata > Mammalia > Rodentia > Thryonomyidae > Thryonomys > Thryonomys swinderianus. Next base: position 16,404 of record PVIC010009993.1, read on the forward strand.
GTTTGTTTTTATGATACTTGAGATTGTGGGTTGAAGCCAGGACCTATGTACTGAGCTATATCCTAGCCTTTTTAAAAGTTAATTTATTTTGGGCCAGAGATTTAGCTCAGTGGTTCTAGCACCTGCCTAGCACAAGGTCCTGAGTTTGATCCCCAGTAACCACATACAACAATACCGGGCATAGTAACTCATGCCCACCAGCAATCAGTACCACATACCACAGTGCTGGGTGTGGAGGCTCATGCCTGTAATCCCAGCACTCTTGAGGCAGAAGCAGGAGGATTGCTGAGTTCAAGGCTTGCCTGGGCTACATAGTGAGCTCAGGGCCAGCCTGAACTTAAAAGCAAGACCCTGTCTCAAAAAAAATTTTTTTAATTTATTTTTTTACACAGAGTTTAGTTAAGTTGTTAAATTGCTCAGGTTGGACCTCAACTTGTGACTTCCCTCCTTACTTTCCCCAGAGTTCTGGGATTATAGGGATACACCCACCAGGCCCAGCTTCGCAAGGACTCTCAGTGTAAGCGTCAGCAAACACTGGTGCCAGGGAATTACTTGAAAATGAACCTGAGAAGTAAAGAAGAAAACATTCCCCTTTAAACAGCCTTAGAATTAATTTTCACAATTATTGTAGCTTACCATTTATTTACTGTTAGTCGTTTCAGTGACATCATCATAGATACCACTCTGTCTGTTGCTCCTTTAGGATTTGCAACTCCCTTACATTTGCTCCCTCTTTCCCTCTGCCTCTTTCTCTTCTTCATCCTCTATCACATTCTCTGCCTTTATTTGTTAAACTCCTTTTTATAAATAGGGCTGACTACTATGAACAGACATTCCTAAGGACTATACTATACTTAAATGAATAGATTAATGTTATTGAAACAATTTTTTCTTTCCACTTACTACTAAGTAACCTCTCATTTTCTCTTCCATGATAATATTTATATATTTATTAAGTAACTTTTAACCATTTCTCTCATAGGCCTGTAGCCTTTTAATATTTGTCTGTACTTTGGAAAAATAACTACTTCTGAGTCATGAAAATGATTTCTTCTGAGAATGTGTTTTAAAAGGAATTAAACTTGTTCTTAACAAGCCCCATTTTCTTGGAACAATACAATTGACAATGATACATATATCAGAAAGAATATATAAAGCACATGAGAGCAAATCGTTTGTCAAGGGTTGCAGGAGTTCTGGAAATACCTGTCTTCCTATAAATAGATGGTTTATTAATTGTGAATAATCTATATATTATACCCAGTAATTTCCCATTGGCTTTGAGACTCCTTGAATGTACTCATGTGAGTTAGCATCGATGTGTGTGGACTAATCAATGTTTCCCTACTTATTTTATCCAAATTATTCATCTCTCACACAGTACCTCTTCAGGTAATACTTTATTATTGGCTTCATTATAACCTGTGTAAAACTCAGTGTCACTTAGACATCTTTTCTCATGACAGTTTTCCCTTTTGCCTTGAAAATTTGTTATACCTCATTCTTTCTTTTTTAAAATTTTTATCTTTATTGGTACATTGTGTATACACATCATGATCACACTCAATGTTGGGAATTTGTACCAGTATAGGACACTATTTAATTCTCATTTTTTCCCATTCCCATACCCGCAAACCTGCACCCACTAAATATATAACCCTTGTTTCCCTTTTTTATTACCATCACATTTTTCTTTATCCCTCATTACTCACCCCTCCACCACATTTCCCTTTGAATATTTTCATTTCACAATGTCCATTGTACATTCTAGAACTCATTAACATCTTCAGTTTCTCATACCAGAGAAAAGACATGATATTTACACATCTGCGACCTATTTATTTCACTCAGAAGTATGTCCTGAAGGTACATCCATTCGAGTATAAATGACTCAAACTTACCATTCTTTAAGGCAGAGTAATACTCCATTTTATGAAAAACCACATCTTCTTTATCCAGTCTCCAGCTGATGGGCATTTGGGTTGTTTCCAAGATTGAGCTATCACAAACTGAGCTGCTGTGAACATGGGTGCACATAGGTCACTATGATATGATTCTTTTAATTCTTTTGTGTATATTTCTAGCAGGGCAATCTCAGGGTCAACTGGTACCTCTAATCCTAGCCCCCATTCTTTCTTAAAAACAAAAGTCATAGTCCACAGCCATGAAATACTAAACAATGTTTAATTCCTCTTTTCAGTTTCCTTGAAGTCTATTTGGTTTCTCCAAATTTCACCCACGGTGGCTCATTCCCTTCTCTCCCCTTTCTGCAAATTGTCCTATTCACAAAAGACAGTTTTCTTCATGTTCTCTGGTGCCCCTCATTGCTCTGCAGATCCAAGGAATAGTTTCTTGATGTTTTCTCACCTAATTTTGCTTGCATGAGGGAAAGGAACCATCCTAGGAAGAAGGAAAGAAGCTCGTGGAGAAAGAGTTCCCACGGATTTGAGAGCCTGCCTCTCCGTTCATCATTACCACCCTGCTCTGGGCCATCTAGACTGCCTGTGAGGCAGACCTTTTGGTTTCTTGGTTTATATGGGAGTAAAACCTATAGTGATGAAACAAAATATAGTAAATATCTTAATTAAGGATGCTGTCCTTTCTAAATTTGAATTTAAAGCTGTGTTCACAGCGAGATGGCAAGGGAGACAGGAATCAGCAGAGGCTGGGCCTGAGTGCAGGTGCCCAGGGCAAGAGCAGTTGGACGGAGAGAGACCAGCTCCCTGGGACACAAGAGGGAGGAGCAGGGACAGGAAGGACCATGGCACTTCAGGGAACTGCTGTTGCCTCTGACTCACAAAGCAGAGAGGACAGTCAGCTATCAATAGAGGACGATATGTGGGCACAAACATGGATGCTGAGCCTGCCGTGGAGCCCTGGGAAGGTGTTGAGGGGCAGGAGCCCTGGACTCACTGTGCTCTTGGCATTTTTCCAGTACCCTAAGCGTTGGTTAAGAAACCACCAGGTGTAGTTGTCTCTTGATGAGTTGGAGGGGAAGGAGAAGGAGGGTGGCTCCAAAGGCCTAACAACTGTCAGGGGCCTGAGAGATGGGAGATAATAGATGTGTAAACACTTACTTTGTTATATCTTTTTGAGAGTTTCTTTTGTCTATGAAGAGACAAGGAGAAAGGGTAGTTTTTTCCTTTTTAATAGGAAAACTTGGCTATGTTTATGTAATTGTTTGGCAGTCCTCAGTTTTAGGAGAGAATAGTATTTTATTTTACAGAAATAAGCCTTGGAAGTAATTTTTTTTCTTCCTAGAAGACCAGTGGCAGTAATCTCAACCATGACCTGGTAATTTATAAATGTTTGGAAAGTACTCAGGGTTGCAGGAATAAATATTTTGCACTTTGAACTAAATATTAAGCAGTATTATCTACATTGAGAAGTTTTAATTCAATTACAAATATTTAGCCCCCACTGTCTATCACTATTCACTAACTGCACTGTGTCTCTGTAGATCAACCATTATACATATGAAAATTTGACAGTGTGCCTTGCAGGCAGATTCAGTGTTAACACAAGAATTCTGACACTCAGGTACAACACAGAAGAGCCATAAAATGTAGAGATAAACCTAAGAATGTCACAGTTTGAAAGTACTTCTTGTGCTTTGAAGGTGGGTTTGAATCTAAGAAAGTAAATGGTTGAGCAGGTATTTTGTGAGATCTTTGTAGAGTTTTTATTTTAGAAGTTGAATTTCAAAAGCCAGCTTACTTTTTTTTTTATCTTCAAACAGATCAGACCCAACTATTATAGATTAGGAGTAGAAGAGGACTTTTGATAGATTTCTTCAACCTGTCACTTAGACTGCTATGTTTCAGGCCTGAGGCTTCACATCAAGAAAACACTGTTTGATTTTTGAGTTGTGTAAATACTTTTGAATGAAAACATCATCTGTGTATTTTGTAAGAGGGAAGGCTTTGAACCCTTCCCTTTCAGTTCAACTCCATCTGTTTTTCCTAAAGAAGTAACTGTCAAGCAATGATGTATTAGTTCTAAGGGTTACCTAGTAATGTTAGCTTTGGCGTTCAACCATTAGTTAGAACCAGCCTTGATGCAGCATTGATTATTTTTGTAAATCTATTTTCTTATTACTTCTAGCGCATAAAGTCGGGCAGAGATGGCAGTGGGAACTCCCGTGGCAAAAGAGAGGGGAGTGCTGGCAGTGGTAAGTGTTTCATGCCCTGTGAGACAGGCCGAGGCAGATGTCCGGAAACCTCTCGGTGATCCAAGTGTCCTTCATATGTTTGTGTTATACACAGTAAAACCTCACTTATTCTAATTTGGTAAGCAGACATTCTGATACATATATGAATCTTTGTAAGCATATCTTGTTTTATTTCTAAAAAACATAGCTGTTGCTACCAATTGATTGATTAATCTAGCAGGACAGATTGTCATAGATGAACATACCAATGAGGTTTTACTCTGTTACATTTTCAAATTGTCCATTCAGAGGAAGTACTATGAGAAATAGGGTGACCTCATAGAATGCTTTAATCTAACTTGACATAGTCCCAGTGACAATCCAAGAAAAAGAAGATGTAGTTCAGATCTCAGCCCCAAGCATGGCATCATACACATCTGGACCAGCCATGTAAACATGTAGGCTTTAGGTGATTCCAAAAACCTTGACTCTGACTGTGTAGAATCATTCTAATTAAGATGCTTTACTAAGTTTCTATCTCTTTTTCCCATCCACCAAATACCCACCTTCCTTCTGTACTTCAGAGGGTAATATAAGTTAAAATTAATAAGAATTTGGTGGTTTTAAAGAGGCTAGTTGAAAAAATCTAAATTGAGATCCATAAATACACTGTATCCTATCTGAATATAGCACCATCTGTACTTGTGAACCAGCTCCATGCACCTGGATAGCTGCATTCTGTGATGGCTGTCAGTGATCTAGAACAAGGAGAAAGAAAAATGCAACTCTTAGCTGGGGATTTAGCTCAGTGGTTCCAGCGTCTGCCTGGCAAGCTCAAGGTCCCAAGTTTGATCCCTGGTATTACACACCACAATGCCGGGCGTGGTGGCTCACACCTGTAATCCCAGCACTCGGGAGGCAGAGGCAGGAGGATTGCTGTGACTTCAAAGCTTGCCTGGGCTACAGAGTGAGCTCAGGGCCAGCCTGAACCACAAAGCGAGACCCTGTCTCAAAAAACTAAAAAAAGAAAAAGAAAAATGCAACTCTTATTTCAGGTCTCACTTCCATTCATTCAGTGCACTTATGGGAAAAAACTAAAAAAAGAAAAAGAAAAATGCAACCCTTATTTCAGGTCTCACTTCCATTCATTCACTGCATTTATGGGATGCATACTGCATACTGTAGGGATTTGGGGATGAGGAAGACATGATCCCTGCATCCAAAGAAATGAGAATCTAACTGAAAAGATAAATGTACAAGTTTTTGCTGCTGGTGGTAGGGCTTCCATGGCCTGGATATGCCATATGTTTTTCTAACTTTCCTGGGGCTGGGAAGAGCTGGGGGGGTTTTTTGGTTATTTTTTTAACATACATTCATACAGCTACAGGTCAGGGATATCAGGTTCTAACCAGACAGGTAGATTCTCCAAGGGCTAGACCAGCTTTGCCTCCAACCCTCCCACTCCTGGTATATTCACATAGGCCAGAGGAGCCAGGACCTAGAGCTTGAGAAATTAGAAGCAGCATCGAGCTGAGTTGCAAGAATACAAAAGACAGTCTGCCCTGTCAGGGAGCAGTGTTCCTACTTTGTTGGTCTCCCACAGCCCTAACAGTCGCCACTGTCTCCTTACTGCCCCAACATCCGATGTCTTCTATCTCATCCCCTCCCCCAACTCCTGCTTTAATGAATCCATGTGACCACCTGGAGTTGGATCAAGCTGAGTCTTAGATCTGAGAGATCTGGCCCAGCATTTTCTTAGCCAAAGACCCCTATACAGACGCCTATATGCCCAACTCCTCATCTAAAACTTCTTGAGCCTGGTAGGTTATAGAATTTAAAATGTTTTAAGTGTAGAAAAGTAATATAGCATATTCACCATAGATCTTACGATATCCATGCATAATACCTCAGAGTAAAAGATTTTTATTAATTCATTATCTCATATGAAGATCCACACTAAAAAACAATAATGACCAGAAATAGCTTCAAACTGAATCTATTTTTATGTCCAGGAATTTAACATATTGCCCACTAAAAACCAAGCTTTTGGAATTGTTTGGAATTTGAAATTGCAAATGAGAGAATATGGTTTTACAACAAAAATGTT
>PVIC010009993.1:29539-44469 GCA_004025085.1 Thryonomys swinderianus
TGGTCAGAAACATTATGAATAAAATGAAAGTCCACTTGAAAGTAATTCCAAGTTGCTCCAGGTCCCATATCCTCTCTGGGGTGAGAGCAGGCATCAGTCATCCGATGCCCGCTCTAAATTACCTCACACTGAGCTAATTTAGAAAGGAAATTATGTTGCCATTGGGAGGCTCAAGGACTTGAATCACTTAACATAACGACCTCCAGAAACAATCTTAGTTGGAACTAGAATGTAATGAGTAATAGTAATAATAGTAGTGATATGATTTCCTTTTTACTTTTCTCAATAAAATGTTTATTCAAAAGTGGCAAAAAATAAGAGGCAAAAAATGTAAGAAATGCAGATATTTCTATTGGATCATTAAAGTGTGTTGTAGGCAAGACATCATGGAAATTATTTATAATAAAGGTTTAAGGTAAAGGTCACCTACAAGCGGTAAAGTCCCTAAGGGAAGTGGTCAGATCCACTTGTGTTCGCCGTGTACAGCACAGCTTGTGAGGCACTGAGCAGGAGCACAGTCAACACTTAGTGAAATTTAAAATATCACAGATGGTGTTAAAGATACAAATAAGAAATATGTACATTTTTTTCTTGTTTTCATTACTCAAGTAAATGTATTATGCACTTCACTTTAAAATGTCTTTGAGGCTGGGGATTTAGCTCAGCAGTTCCAGCGTCTGCCTTGCAAGTGCAAGATGCCTGGTTTGATCCCCAGTAACCACATACCACAATGCCAGTCACAGCTCATGCCTGTAATCCCAGCACTCGGGGGGCAGAGGCAGGAGGATTGCTGTGAGTTCAAGGGTGCCCTGAGCTACATAGAGAGTTCAAGGCCAGCCTGAACTACAAAAGCAAGACCCTGTCTAAAAAATAAAATAATAAAATAAAATGTCTTTGAATTTTAACCAACAAATTTAAACCCTTTGCACATTTTTAGTTGGATTATTTTGTTGTTGAGTTTTAGGAGTTCTTTTTACATTCTGGGTATCAACTCCTCAGATATAAGTGGTACAGAGGTTTTCTGCCATTCTGTAGGCTGCTGAATGATTCTGTTGTTTCCTTTCCTACACAGAAGTTTGATTCTCTTATTTCGACTACACTTTTGTTGTATGTGCTTTTGGTGTCATAGTCAAGAAAGAATCCCTTAAATCAGTGTCACAGTGGCTCTCCATTATGTTTTCTTCTAGGAGCATCTTACTTTTATACTTTACACTTAGGCTTTTTCCCCTTTTTGAGTTAGCTTTTGTATGTTTATAAAGGGAAAGTCTATGTAGATGTTCAGTTTCCTAACACTTGGTTAAAAAGTCTGTCCCTCACCCATTGTGTGACCTTGGCATCCGTCAGAGATCGTTTGACTGCATACATCAGTGCACTCTCTTTTCTGTCCCCTTGGTCCTATTTCCTGGTCTTCATACTCGTACCACACTGTTTAATACTGTACCTTTGTAATAGGCTTTAAAAACAAGAAGTGCACAGCTTCCAGCTTTCTCTTTTTTAAGATTGTTTTAACTCTTGAGATTGTCCTTTGACATTCTGTGACCTTTTTAGGTGCTTTTTTTTCTGTACTGGGGATTGAACCCAGGACTTTTGCACTGAACTGTATACCTACCTCTTTATTTTTTATCTGTACAAAGGATCTAACAAAATCACTAAGTTGCCCAGGCACGACTGGAACTGGTGTTCTTCCTGCCTGGGCCTCCCAGAGTGCTCAGATTACAGGCATACCCCACCATACCTAGCAGGGTGGGTTTTTTGCTACTTCTGCAAAAAATACCATTGAAATTTTGATAGAATAACTTTCTAGATCGCTTCAGATGGTATAGATATTTTAACAGTATAAAAATTTGCAAACTGTGATACCAGATGCCTTTCTATTTATGTATGTCATATTTAATTTCTTTCAGCAGTATTTTATAGTTTTGACATCTATGCGTTTCACTTCCCTGGTTCCTTTTATTCCTAAGTATTTTTTTTATTCTTTGGGGGCTAATATAGTAATACAGTGCTTGCCTAATATATGAAACACCCTGGTTTTGACCCCTAGTACTGTATATATAGGGGTTTTGTTTTTGGTTATGTTTTATTTACAGTAGTGAGATATTGAACCCAGGTCCTTTCAGTGAGTTACAACACCAACCCATTCTCTCCACTTAGAGACAGGGTCTCACTGAGTCACTGAGTTTCCCAGCCTGGGTTGGAACTGGGTTTGTTTTCTGAGGCAAGGTCTTGCTTTGTATTTTAGGCTGACCTCAGCCTCTTGAGTGCTGGGATTACAGGTCCATGATACTATGCCTCACTTCTTTAGCAGTTCTTGTCAGGATGATCTAATAATCATGACCCTACTTTTGTCTACATAGGTCTCTTTTATCTGTTGAGGACAGTATTGCTGCATCCAGTAGTCTTAGTGGTAGATTTTTTCTTTTAAAAAAAAATTTTTTTTTGAGACAAGGTCTTGCTTTGTAGTTCAGGATGTCTCTGAACTCACTATGTGACACAGGCTAGCCTCAAACTCCTCCTGCCTCTGCCTTTGTAGTGCTGAGACCATAGGTGTGAGCCACCAGACCCAGGTGAGGTTTTCTCTTTCAGTACTTTGACTGTATGGTTCCACTCCCTACTGGTCTATAATGTTTCTTTTAGAAGTCTGCTGATAATCTTATGGAAGCTGTGTTGTGTATGGTAAATTATTTTTCTCTTGCTACTTTCAAGATTGTCTTGACCTTTGACAATGTGATTATACTGGATTTCAGCTGAGTCTTTTTGGGTTTAGCATAGTTGGAATCTTTGAACTTCTTGGATGTAGTTCCTCATTGCTTCCTCGGCCTTGGGAAGTTTTCAGCCATAATTCTTCAAATAATCTCTTTAACACATTTTCTCTGAGTTCTAGGATTTTCATCATGTATGCTCTGCTCCATTTGATGATGTCATGTAGTCCTTTAAGCTTTTCTTCACTTTTCCCCATTTTTTAAATCCCTTTGATTTGATAAATATGATTTCAGTTCACTGATTCTTCAGTTTAATCAAGTCTCCTGTTGATCTTGCCTACTAAATATTGAGTTGCTATTATTTTCTTCAACTACAGAATTTCTATTTGGATCTTTTTCATAGTACCTGTCTCTTTATTAATACTTTCCCTTCTTTTAATTTAACACTTTCCTGATTTTATTTAGTTGGCTGTGAGATGTTTTACAGCCCATAAAGATGCTTTTTAAAAACTTTGTCAGAGAATTCATAGATCTTCGTTTCTTTGGGGCAATTCCTAAAGATTTATTTTGCTTCTTTGATTTTATGTTTGACTATTCTTTTGTCTTATTATTCCTTCTTGTGATTTATACACTGAAGAAAAGCCATCTCTCCAAGTAATTATGGACTGGTTTTGTTCAGGAGACCTTCCTAAACATTCTTCTAGAGATCATGAAGGACTCAAAAGCTTCTCTGGACTATATGCATATAATTTCCAATCAGAGGAGTTAGCTGATGTCATTGCTCTCTCTCTTGTCTGTCTGTGGTCCTGTAGGATCTCTGACACTGAACAGGGAACTAAGGTCACTCTGTTCTCTCCAGCACCATACATGCAAGGCATCCTGGTCTCCTTTGTGAATTCTGAGGCAGATGAGGAAGATGCCAGTTCCTCAGTAGCAACACAAACACCAGAACATTGGACTTACATTCCACTCTTTCCTTTCCAAAGGAAAATCCATAAGCTACTGATCACTGAGGTGTGCTGGCGTCTGTCTGTGGTATTCTAGCTTATAGCAAGCTGCAGAGCTCTCTTTTGTTCTTCGCAGCCTCCAAGAACCCAAAATATGCCAATTGCTCACTGGGTCTCAGAAACAGGTAAGACAGAAGCCAGTCCGCAGAAGCCCGATGTTGGCTGCACATCCCACTCTGGCCCTCCCCTCCCAAGGAGAGCTGTGACTTGGCCTGTTTGACCCAAGCCAGCTCAGGTGTGGAGCTGACATACTTTGAAGGAAAGAGCTTTGCTTACCTGTTTCTTGGCTTTGAGTTCCCTTGGATACTTCGGGTTCCAGAGTAGTTTCTGGAGTTCTCATAAAGACTTCTGGCACCTATGTTAAAGCAGCGTTTCTGGAAAAATGAAGTCTATGTCTTCTTCTGCTGTCTTCCTGACTGCACTGTGTGTGTGTGTTTGTGTATGTGTGTGTGTGTCTGTCTGTCTGTGTTCACACACATGCACATGTTGGAATCCGGGGCTTCATATGTATTAAATGCAAACTCAACAACTAAACTACATCTCCAACCCCCTCACTATAAAATGTTAAGTCTTTTGATATATACTGCCAAGCTATTCTCAGAAAGCTTCTTCATTTTATTGCTTAACGTTAATCAAAATTTAAAACTTTGGGCCGGAGGGTTAGCTCAGTGGTTCCGGCGCCTGCCTTGCAAGCGCAAGGACCTGAGTTCGATCCCCGGTAACCCACATATAATGCTGGGTGTGGAGACACGCCCACCAACAATCAACACCGCATACCACAATGCCGGATGTGGTGGCTCACGCCTGTAATCCCAGCACTCGGGAGGCAGAGACAGGAGGATTGCTGAGTTCGCAGTGGCTTGCCTGGGCACCATAGTGAGCTCAGGGCCAGCCTGAACTACAAAGCGAGACCCTGTCTCCAAAAAGCAAAAAAAAAAAAAAAAAAAAAAAAAAAAAAAAAATTTAAAACTTTGCATTTAGAATCTTAGAATTATTTGTTTAAATTATGTAATATGTGATATGTTAAAAAAGAAAGCATGTAACACCTTTGTTATAAGGCTATTAAAAATAAAGTGTAATAAAAACATTAGAACCAGAATGCACAATTCCTACTGTCCCCACCTATGTAGTCCTCCCCAGTCCATCTCTACTTCCCCACAGGTATCTATATATGTTTGATTTTTTATAGACTCGAAGTCTTGTCTTTTTCTATTCCCTGTATGTTAGTCAGCTTTCCATCTCGATGACAAAAATACCTGAGAGAACTTAATTTGAGGAAAGTTTTATTATAGTTATAGTCTCAGAGATTTCTATCTGTGGTTGGCTTACTCCATTGCCTTCAGGCTATAGCAGGGCAGAAACGTCATGGCAGAAGGGAACGGCAGAAGAAAGCTGCTCACCTCACAAGGCGGCCAGGAAGCCAAGCAGGGAGGGAGCCAAAGAGGAAGGAGCTGGAGACAAGACACAGTCCCCGAAGGCCATATGGGTTGTGGACCCCACTCCCATCAACTAGATCCTATCTCGTAAATTTATATTACCTCCATACAAGAGGTAATGATTACAAACAAGATTATGATTCCATCAGTGGGTTTGTTTGTCCATTGATGAATTTGGACCCGGCCACCTCCCAAAGGCCCCATTCCTAAACATTCCTGCATTGGGAACTAAGCCCTCAATACTGGAACTTCAGGGGACATTTCCTAAGTAACCATAACACTTTTTTCACATGTGCAATAACTTACTTAATTTTGCTTGTTTTTAACTTTCTAATAAAGGTATTCAGAATTTGGTATTCTGACTTGCTTTTTCCACTTAATATGTTTCTAAGGGTAAGTAAGGATAAGCCATATTTATTGGCCATTTATTGTCTACTTTGGAAATTACCTTTCTGTACTTCTATACAGACATTCTCATTTTCTGGTATAAATTTCAAAATTCATTCTTATTCCAAATTCTATGATTCTAAGAGTTTCCTCCTACAAAATATTAAAAGTTTCATTTGGAAGTTTTAGTGTTAATTGAAATTTCCAACTTCTTATTTTCTGAACCTGTTTATTATATAACTTCCCTCCAGGAAATAGCAATCACTGCTTCTCACTGTGGTGAGATAAGTATACTAATTTTAAAAATGTTATCATTTTATTATTTAAGCATTAAACCCAACCACCCTTACAAGTATTTATTGATCTATTTGTACCTACCCACATCTGGCATTATTACTGTATAAAAGTTGATTTAAAATGATGAATGAGGGCCGAAGATTTAGCTCAGTGGTTCCAGCGCTCCCTAGCTAGCACAAGGTCAATTGTTCCATCCCTGTAACTACATACAGCAATGCCAGGCACGGTGACTCACAGCCACCAGCAATCAGTACCACAATGCCAGACATGGTGGCTCACCCCTGTAATCCCAGCACTCGGGAGGCAGAGACAGGAGGATTGCTGAGTTCGAGGCTTGCCTGGGCTACATAGTGAGCTCAGGGCCAGCCTGAACTACAAAGTGAAACCCTGTCTCAAAAAAAAAAGATGAATGATGGCATTCACAATACACCCATATTGTGTTTATAATGTAAACTTAAAAACTGTATTATGAAGGGGTATGTTGATGGTTACAAATGATCAAAATGTTATACATATGTATGAATCTGTCAAAATGAAACCATTAATTAATCTATAAAACCAACATATATTAATAAAAAAGATGTGAGGAAAACTGTATTGTAAATTAGGGCTGGGGGCACACATCTATAATCCCAGCTACTGTGGAGGCTCAAGCAGGAGGCACAAGTTCAAGGCCAACCTGGGCAACATAAAAAATTTTTTTAAAAGTTTCATTTTTCTTTTTATTACTTTTTTTTTTTTTTTGAGACAGGGTCTCTCTTTTGTAGTTCAGGCTGGCCCTGAACTCACTGTGTAGCCCAAGCAAGCCTCAAACTCACGGCAATCCTCTTGCCTCTACCTCCCAAGTGCTGGGATTACAGGCGTGTGCCACCACTCCCAGTTGAAAGTTTCATTTTTCAAGAGAACAACTGATTGTTTTGTGTATGCTAGAGATTAAACTCAGAACCTTTTGCTTACAAGCCAGGCACAGTAACATTGAGTTAGATCCCTGGCCTGACTGATGACTGACCTTTTTTTAAAAGGTCAAATTTTCGGGCCAGAGATTTAGCTCAGTGGTTCCAGCTCCTGCCTCGCAAGCGCAAGGATTGAGGTCGATCTTCAGTAACCACATACAATGCTGGGTGTGGTGATTCACACCCACCAGCAATCAATACCACATACCACAGTGCCGGGCATGGTGGCTCACGTTTATAATCCCAGCACTTGAGAGGCAGAGACAGGAGGATTGCTGAGTTCGAGGTTTGCCTGGGCTACATCGTGAGCTCAGGGCCAGCCTGAACTACAAAGCAAGACCCTGTCTCCAAAAAGCAAACAAACAAACAAAAAAAAAAGGTCAAGTTTTCTTAAAAGTTCCTTCTTTCCAGAGAATTTGAATCTTTCAGACTGGGAATCAGACATTAGAGTATCAGAAGGATTTGGGATGCCTGAGGAGATCTCAAGGTTTTATTGCTAACATATTTATATGAAAAATAAAGCCTAGATCACTACCTAGATATACTGCCTAGATCACTGTTTCTTAAGCTTTCTTGACCTGAGCTCTCAGTTTGAAAGAGATCCATATACACTTCTAGATGGAAGAAAACTGCCTTTATATTAAAAAAAAGAAAGACAATCATTAAAAATATACCAAAGTGTAGAAAATCATTAAATTACAGGATTTTATTTTCTAGTAATAACAGTTGGACAGGTAAACAAGGTAATATTTTGATTAAGAATTCAAGGGAAGACTTAGTTTGGGTCAAATGGGTTAATCTCAAAATGTGGATAGTAAGTTGTTGAACTATTCTCATTACAAAGTAGAACAAAATGACACTGTTGGGCTGGAGAGACAGTGTAGTAATATAGTACATGCTTTGCATATACAAGCCCTGAGTTTGATCCCTTGCACTGTAAAAGCAGAAAATTGTAGGAATTTTGAAAAGAAGAAATGAGAAGTGGGAACAGAGGTGTCATTTTTTTAGAATTATATAATGATACAGTTTAGTTCAGCTCTATCTGAAAATCTTCCATAATACAGAGTGCATTCTTTTCCCAAAGAAATGAATAATAACTATAGTTCTTTGTGAGTTTTTCCTAATACTGAGCCATAATCTGCCCCGCTACAAGGGGAAATGTAATCATCTATGTGAACATTCTTCAAATGACTGTGTGATTTAGGTTCACCGCCACCTAGACTCACTGTGCCCAGGCCGTGAGGTTATTTTTCGTATGCTGAAATCTTAGGGCCTCTCGCCAGTGCAGTATGAGGTTGATGATACAGCTCATGCATATCTTATGTTGCCCCATTGCTCTTTTTTCACATGCTTTTTCTTCCTTGCCAAGTTGTATCAGTCAAGGTAATTTCTCAGCTTCTCACAAGTTGTTCTCTAAAACTGAAATCTATAATGAAGCACTTCAAGTATTTTTTTATTTTATGAAAAAATAAAATTTCATAGTCAAATAAGAGAATAGCAGTAGTTATTACATTGTGTATCACTGTATTCAAAGTAATTACTCAGAGCACAAGATATAAACCAAAAAGATTCTTATAAATCTTATAAAATTTTACACATTTGAAAGAATATATGTACATTTATATAATATGCATATATAATAATATATGTATTCTTTCTAATGTTGTGTGTGTATATATATATATATACATATACATATTACTCTTAAGAGATGTTTTTATATTATACAGGTTTCCTGCAAGTGATTTCTATTAAACAAGAACGACATTCCTAAGAAGCTGGCTTCTAAATGAAACAGTCTGCCCATTTCTTAGCAAATAAGTATACTTAAAGATGCATAAAGTAGTGTTGTTTTCACAGCATATTAAACAAATGCGTTTTTATTTTTGTGTTTTCAGATAGTGGCCAGAACAATAGTGCCAGTAGTAAAGGTGAACGACTAAGTGCCAAACTCAGAGCTTTACCTGGGACAAATGAACCTTATGAAAGTAGCAGTAACAAAGAAATAGGCAAGTGTTGGTACTCCCCACCCAGTTCCTACAGACATAGCAGGTCTGATGAAGATTGGTGAGCTGGCAAATGTGTAATTGGGAATTACTAAGAATTTGATATATACAGACCAAAAAAATGATGTGGGAGAGCATTTCTGTTCACTCTGAGTTCACTTTGAATATGAGACTAGTTGGTTTCATTGTTTTTGCTTTCTTTTGTTTTTCTATGTTACTCTAATGATACAACCTGTTTTAAAACCTAGATGCTTCCTATGTGGATCCTCTTGGCCCTCAAATAGAAAGACCAAAGACTGCAGCCAAAAAAAGAATCGATGAGGATGATTTTGCTGACGAAGAGTTGGGAGATGACTTGCTTCCAGAATAATACGTACTTTATTGTGTTATTTTTTTAAAGAAATAAATTGCCTTACCCGATAGTACACATGAAAAACTATGGATTAAGTATCCAGACTTTAATTTTGTACATTGTTAAAACTTTATGTGTAGCCAGGCATGATGGCACATGCCTGTAATTCCAGCACTCGGGAGGCTGAGGCAGGAGGATTGCCTTCAGTTCAAGGCCACCCTGTACCATATAATATTTTGAGGCCAGGCTGAACTATATACAAGACCTTATCTCAAGAAAGAAACAACAACAACAAAAAACCCCAAAGCTTTGTGTGTATTCTGTTCTGTAAGTATGGCTCTGTGTTGTTGTTTTTATAGAATAAAAACATGTTGAACTAATACTTCATACCAGTGACTCTTACCTTTTTGGCAACACTGGCCCACTAGAAGACATAAATTTTGTGGAACAGGGCTAGAGATTTAGCTGAGTGGTTCCAGCACCTGCCTAGCAAGCAAAGGTCCTGGTTCAATCCAGGTAACCACATACAGCAATACTGGGCATGGTAACTCACGCCCACCAGCAATCAGTACCACATACCACAGTGCTGGGCATGGAGGCTTACGCCTGTAATCCCAGCACTCAGGAGGTGGAGGCAGGAGGATTGCTATGTTCCAGGGTGGCCTGGGTTACATAGTGAGCTCATGGCCACCCTGAACTACAAAGTGAGACTCTGTCTCAATAAAAACTAAAAAAAAAGAATATATCGTGGAACAATCTACTATCTACCCCTACATATGTAAGTATGTGTAAATATTTAGATACTTATTGCATTGTGTGCTGCCATATCCTATAATCTTATTTTTTAAAAGGACAGAAGGGACTATAACTCTATGGTAAAGTGCTTGTCTAGTGTATGTGAGGTCCTGGGTTCAGTTCCCAGAACCACAAAATAATCACTCAAATAAAATGCCAGTAGTGATATCACTACATTCATTTCCTAGCTTTCAGCCTCAAAAACTGCGTTAGGAGCTGGAGATGTGGCTCAGTGGTTCCAGTGCCTGCCTGGCAAGTGGGAAGTACTGAGTTCAATCCTTAGTACCACAAAAAACAAAACTGTATTAGGGAAACCTGACTTTTATTGAAGCTAAATTCCTTAGACTTTAGAAACTATTAAGTCTTCAGAAGTTTTGTCTCATGGGGAAGACATTATTAAAACAGTTATGTTTTGAAACCAGTTTAAAGAATAATGAGATAAAATACCAAATCATAATTCTGTACTCTTTTCTATAGCTCCTTTCTACCTTCAGCCCATGGTGTGCTCCGGTAGCACAGATGAATGATGCCTCTATAAGTTTTCTTATCAGTGACTTAGGATGAAATGGAGAGCATGATTGTTTGCATTTTTTAGCAGTGCTTTTGGCTGGTCTAGTCTATCCAGAACAATTGTAATGATGGGGCCCACCCTTGACACTACACCAGGAAGAAAAGGTCCCTCCACTATATGTTTTCCTTGTTTTTTTGAAATGGGATCTTGCCGAGTTGCCCAAGCCAATCTTAAACTTGTGGGCTCAAGTGGCCCTCCCACCTCAGCCTCCTGAGGAACTGAAACTAGATAACTACTCATGCCCAGCCCCTCCATTTTATCTAGCATTTTCTCTATTGTGTGCATGTTAGATACAGCAGGAAGAAAACTAAAGTTAACCACTTTCCTTGATCCAAAGGCAAATTAAGATCAAATGAAGGAGATAGCCAGCTGTTACGATTTGTGTTTAGATTTTCCCCAAATCTTCATGTACCCCATAGATGGGGCTTTTAGAGGTGGCCGAATCTCAAGTGTATTGTGCTAGGATTAAGGATGTATAATTACTAAATTAGTCCACGGACGTGAGGCATAGTTCAAGTTAGAGTAGATAAAGAAAAGGTTCTCTTTGTGTATAAGTGTTACCCACCTGACAGAAAGAGGGCTGCTGGAGTCAAACACAATGTGGGAAAAAAATTTTATCAACTGTTCCTCAGACCAAAAAAAAAAAAAATCAAAATCCAGCTACTACACTAAATTTGTCTTCCCAAATTTAAAAACCCAGTCAAAAATGGTCATCTGAAATGAGTGGACATTTCTCAGATGAAGAAGGAGAAGAAGCAAATAAATGTCTGAAAAAATATTCAACATCATTCATTATTCAGGAGATGCAAGTGAAAACAATGTTCAGCTTCCTTATCATTCCAGAAAGAATGGCTGCTATCAAGAAATCAACTAATAACAACTGCTAATGGTTTGTGGGGGGAAAAGGAACCCTTCTCTACTGGTGGTGGGAATGTAGAGTGGGGCAACTACTCTGTGGAAATCAGTGTGGAAATTCCTCAAAAAATTAGAATTAGCAGCCCCATTTGACCCAGCTATTTCCCTTCTGGCTATGTTCCTGAAAGAATTAAAAGCATGTGCTGGGCGTGGTGGCACACGCCTGTAATCCCAGCACTTGGGAGGCAGAGACAGGAGGATTGCTGAGTTGGAGGCTTGCCTGGGCTACATAGTGAGCTCAGGGCCAGCCTGACCTACAAAGCGAGACCCTGTCTCAAAAAAAAAAAAAAAAGAATTAAAAGCATTATATCACGGTGATATATGTGCACCCATGTTTATAGCAGCTCACTAGTAGCTCAATCTTGGAAACAGCCCAAATGCCCATCGAGTGATGAATGGGTAAAGAACATGTGCTTTTTAAAATATAAAACTGAATACTACTCAGCCATAAAGAAAGACAAACGAGAATTTATAACTAAATAGATGCATCATAAGGCCATACTCTTAAGTGAAAAAAAATAGAGCACCTATGTGTAAATACCGAAGTTTTTCTGGTGTGAGAAACTGAAAGTGTAAATGAGAACCAAAAATGTGTAAGAGATATTGTGAAATACGAAGAAAATGTTCAAAGTTGAAGGGAACAAGGGAGGATGGGAGGGGAAAGGAAAGAGAGAAAAGAAAAGGAATTTTATAAAAGAAAAACCAGAACAAAGCTTGTGTAAACAGGGATGGTTGGAGAGGCTGAAACAAGGGAAGGCAAATGGGAAAAATAAGCATCAAGATATATCATGAACAGATATAAATTCCGAATGTGGTCATAGGGAATGTGGTCATAATGTATACCTAAAATGTACCAATAAAAATAATGAATTTTAAAATGACAGCATGTAATCCATATCCTTATATGAAACCTTCAATCTTCTCTACTATAATTTGAATGTGATACGAACTCTCTTTATAAGGTTGTCTATGATCTCACTCCTATCTCTTGGATCTCATCTTTCACTTCCCTGTATGTACAGTCCACCACACACACTGATGGCTCCCAAGCCTTTAACGCAGTATCACTCAAACTCGGCTACTCTCTAACACATACAGATTATTCTCTTTTCAGCGAGTTGACACTTGCTGTTCCTTTGGTTTAGAATATTTTTCCCCATATAATTCTAGTGTTAATACAAAGGCTACCTCCTAAAGCCCTTCCTCCACCACAACCACTTCCTATTGCATTACTCCATTTTATTTTTAACTGTACTTAAAATATTTAAAATTCCTTAAAATGTTTCTAATCTGTCTTCTCCACTAGAATTTAAGCTCTTTGAAGCCAAGAGCTTTTTCTGTCTTGCTCACTGTGTCTTCAGAATCATGTTCTCCATACATACTAGATGTTTAAAGTATTATCTGGGTCTTAGTTAGTTTTCTTGTTGATGAAATAAAATACCCGACACCCAAAATTAAAGAAATAAGTTTTAATTGGATCACATTTTGTAGTGGTGTCAGTTCATAGTTGGCTAGCTCCAGGGCAGGGTATTAGAGCAGAAGGGCATAGCAGAGGAAAAACAGTTTATGGCGGGCAGAAGGCAGCAAGTCAGCAAAGTAGTGAAGCACCAAGCAATGGCTGAGTGAGGGTGTTTGGCTCCTCTGTCAAAGATGAGGTGCCTTAATATGTCTGGAATCGTTTCTGCACCTTCTAATCTGTTTACTGATGCTCAAGCCTAAAAAGTTGAGGATTGTGATACTACCTGTTTGTTGCCTGAAAGTGCTTTTGCTATTCTAGGTCTCTTCTGGTTCCAAATGAATTTTGTGGTTGTTTTCTCCAGTTCTGTTGGAATTTGCATCCAGATTGCATTGAATCTAGATAGCAGTTTTAGAAGTATAGCCATTTTCACTATATTGGAACTTCCTACCCAAGAACAAGGGCTGTCTTTCCATTTTCTGATATCCTGTTCAATCTTGCTTTTTCAGAGTGCTGTAGTTTTTGTTTTGTTTTGTTTCAGTCTGGCCCTGAACTCACTATGTAGCCCAGGCAAGCCTTGAACTCAGCAATCCTCTTGCCTCTGCCTCCTGAGTGCTGGGATTACAGGAGTGAGCCACCATGCCCGGCACTGTGGTATATGGTATTGATTGCTGGTGGGCGTGAGACACCACGCCGAGCATTTTATGTGGTTACCGGGATCAAACTCAGAGCCTTGCACTTGTGAGGCAGGCACTGGAACCACTGAGCTAAATCTCCGGCCCAAGAAGGCTATTTATTGATTTTTGAATGTTGACCTTGTAACCAGCTACTAAGTTTGGTTATTAAGTCTATAAGTCTTTTGCTGGAGTTTTTGAGATCTTTCTATAGAGTATCATGTCATTCACAAATAATAACCAATTTAAATGCATTTCTTATCTTTATTCTTTTTATTTCCTTCTCTTGTCTAATTGCTATGACTAATGTTTCCAGAACTATATTGAAAATGAGTGGTGATAATAGACATCTTGTGTTGTTCCTGATTTTGGTGTAAAACATTTGAGTTTTTTTTACCATTTAATGAGATGATAGCTGTTGGTGTTTCACAAATGGCTTTTATCGGGTTGAGAAAAGACCATCTATTTACAATTTCCTGCAGGGTTTTTAATTTTGAATGAGTGCTGGACTTTTTGTAAAACACTTTCTTCATCTATTGAGAAGGTCATAATGGTTTTTGTTCTTGATTTTGTTAATATAGTATATTAATTTATAGATTTACATATGTTAAACCATCCTTCCATCCCTGGGATGAATCCTACTTGGTCAGGATGTATGATCTTCTTGGTAATCCTTTGTATTCTATTTGCCAATATATTATTGAGGATTTTCACATCTATGTTCACTAGAGAGATTGACCTGTGGTTCTCTTTTTTGATGGCATCTTTCTCTCCTTTTGGAATCAAGGTAATGATTGCCTCCAGGAACCAATTTGTGAATATTGCTTCCCTTTCAGTTTCATTAAAGAGTTTAAGAAGTAGGCATTAGCTCTTCTCTAAATTTCTTGTACAATTCAGCAGTGAAGTCATCAGGACCTGGCTTTTTCTTCTTTGGTAAGTTTTTAATGACTTTTTCAGTGTCACTAATTGACATTGGGTTGTTGAAAATTTTTATATCTTTTTTGATTCAACTTGGGTAATTCATATGTATCTAGGAATCTGTTCATTTCTTCTGTGTTTTCCATCTTACTGGAGTACAGTTCTCAAGATAGGTATTGATGGGCCAGAGGGTTAGCTCAGTGGTTCCGGCGCCTGCCTCGCAAGCGCAAGGTCCTGAGTTCGATCCCCGGTAACCACATATAATGCTGGGCATGGAGACTCACGGCCACCAACAATCCACACCGCATACCACAGTGCCAGGCGTGGTGGCTCACGCCTGTAATCCCAGCACTCGGGAGGCAGAGGCAAGAGGATTGCTGAGTTTGCGGTGGCTTGCCTGGGCTCCATAGTGAGCTCAAGGCCAGCCTGAACTACAAAGCGAGACCCTGTCTCAAAAAAAA
>PVIC010009994.1:0-44364 GCA_004025085.1 Thryonomys swinderianus
CCACAGCGGGCTGGGGCTGCATCGTCTTCCAAGGTCTACGCCAGGCAGCCAGCGCAGGGAGGCCCAGTAGGCTGACTGACCGGGGCCTTGCCACCAGGACGAGGCAAATGTAGACCTCAGGCCAGTCTGTCTCCAAAGCCTGTTCCTCCTGCTGTGTGCAGAGTTGAGGCAGAGAGCGAGGATGGAGGCAGCAAGGGGTTCTTGTAAATATCGCCCCCAGGTGTGAGTGTGCAAGAGATGGAATGAGGACAGGAACAGCAGCCACTGCCCAGTGGCAGCTTGGCCTTGGCTGGCCTTCTGCACCCACAGAGCAGCCACCCTGAGAGTGTACCAGAGAGTCAGGACCATGCAGGGCCCAGAGCACACAGCGCCATGTCACCAGGACGCAGTGTCGCTGAGAGGGCGGACATGGCCAGTGTCAGTCCCTCCCCCATCAAACTGGATGACTATGCCCAAAATGCTAGAGGCTGGCACATGAAGCCAGAGCCCCTCAGGTGACACCAGCAACCCTAGAGTTGCTGCTGAGGGGTCAGGGTCGCATGCGGTAGAGACGAGGGTCAGAGACAGGCCGCCTGAGAGGGCCACGTACACCCAGAGTCAGAAACCAGAAGATGCATGCACCAGAGGGGCTGGAAAGCTCGGTGCACTCAGTCCCTGCACCCGAGGGAACGTCAGAAGGAAGCAGTGAGTGCCTGCCAGGTGGCTACGTGGGAGGAAGAGAGCCAGTGTTCTTCCTGGCCTTGCCCGAGGATGACACAGATGTGTGGTTGGTGACCGTACACCAGCAAGCCGTCCACACCTCCCATGGGCTCTGGTGGGTGCAGATCAGCCCCAGTGCAGCGGACAGTGGCCAGGCCAGGTCCAGGGATGGACTGGCACTCACTTCCTCCAGCTTCGTGGGCCCTGAGGCTCTCCTGGCTGTTGGATTCACTTAGGTCCTTGTGAGTGGGCTTAGAGCCATCAGCGCTGGCAAGGCCAGAGGAAGCCTCGAAATCACCACTTTCTGAGCCAAGATTGTGAGTCAAACACAATGTCACGTCCCGGAACTGATCGGATGACAGGTGTCAGGGCCCCTGAAATGAGTAAGCACCTGTCAGCTTGGCTGGGCACCATGTCCAGACATTCGGCCACACGGTACCCTGGATGTGCCGGAGGCTGTTAGCTACGATTTACACCTACATATGGGGCCTTAAGTCAAGCAGATTGTCCTCCATAATGTGGGTGGGCTTCATCCAATTAGGGAAAGGTCTGGGTTGAATGAAAAGCCCACCTCCCCCGCAAGTCGGAATTCTAACAGGAGGCTCCCCCGGACTTCCTCTGCAGCGGCTGCTCCTCCTGGCTCTCCAACGGGCTGCCTTTGGATTTGGCCTGGGACTCCTTCCCCGCCCCAGATCTGGCACCACCGAGTTTCTATGATCTTATGAGCCAAACCAAATCTTTAAAATAATCGCCCCTCCCACCCTCAGGGCTCTTCTCTGGAGAGCTCTGGCCAATGCAACCACCACCAAAGACTGAAGCGCCCGAGGGCAGAGGCCCTGTCCTGTCTTCACCAATGTCGAAGCCTGATGTCCCTGGAACCCTCATGGGCCTGGGGGATGCCAGGTTCAGTCAAGCAGTAGCTCAGTCACGGCTGCTGCATTATGACCTCACGTGGCCGTTCCTCTGGGTTTCATCTCTATTCCAATCAAGAGAGAATCAGAAACAGTTCCCAGCTGCCATCCTCTGCTGTATGATAGTGTCCACGCCACCCACTGTCCAATATGTCTGGGACACTGTGGGTCAGGCCAGACCAGCAAGCAGTGTTGTGCATGCCATAGGCCTGAGGAAGAAAACGAGACCAAGGAAGTGGGAGAGAAAGCCGGAGCAGAGGCAGAGTCCTGCTACTTTGATAATATTTTGGGGGCTCAGTGACCCCAACTTCCCTGACAAAGTCAAAGACAAGTTGCTGTGTCTTTTGTCTCCTACTGCACAAGGCAGGCACAAGCCCTGCAGGACTTCTGGGGAAAATGGGCTGTGGGCCTCGACCTTGTGGGCCAGGCTGCAGTCCCAGCGACCCTCCACTGGACTTGAGGAGGCCTGCAGTAAAAGTGTGTGGACTAACTGGTGCACCTAAGCCTGAAGAGTGGATGTTTTCAGTCTTACACTGAAAGGGGAAAAGGAAATTTGTAAGCCTTCCACTCAAGTAAAGATTCCACTCTCTTTGAAGGCTCCAAAGTAGACTCTCCACCCTGTTTAACTTTGTAAACTTTGTTACATTCCCTGCAGCTTTTGTTAGCTTTGTGTGTTAGAACCTCAGACCAGGCTTGCTTGGGTTTAGAAGTTCCTTGGTGGTTAAAGAGGATTGTTAACTTGCTTCTGTGATAGGTGGAAAATGGTGCACCATTCTAACCAAGGGGGCTTGTAGTCTGTACGCTGTACTAGCCAGTGAGATGTTTAAGCATGTAACTTACACATAATGAAACGAGACTAAAGTATAACTCCGCCCTAATTTCAAGAACATTCTGTAAGGAGAGCATAAAAGCCAGGGTTCCACCCAGCTTTGTCAGCTTCCTTTTGGAGAGGTCTGGCTGGCTTGTGGAGTTGGAATAAAGCTGCACACCTCGGCTCCGAAATTGTTGAGCGTGTCTTCCATTCTCTGTGACTGGCTACCCAGTCACAGAGCTCTGACCTGCAACACTTGAGCTGTCCACACTCACCTTGTGGGACTTCTACTGCTTCAAGACGTCAGTGCCTTGGAAAGGCTTCGTGAGGACTCAGCCGGCTGCCGGTCGCCATTGCAGATCTGACCCCAGGGCAAGTGAGTGGCAGGTGTGGAAGCTTTGTGTGAAGGGATTTCTACGCACGCCAATGCGAGCACTTCTGCCTTGTAAATAGCTGGTCTGCCCACAACAGCAGCCAACGTGGGCACCTGAGGGGCTGTTTCTCAAGGAGACAAGTCAATGGGTGCTGTTGAGCTCTGCTGTCCCTGGAAGGCCAATGGTTTGTTCATCCCAGGTGTGGTGCTGCGGAGGTAGCCAGCACCACTATCCCTAGGCATGGAGGCCCACACGACACAGTGCCCAAGGGGACCCTCTTGACAGACAGGTCAAGAGTGGGCTGTTGACCATGGAGCCCACTGATCTTTGCCTTGCCAGAGCAGCCAGCATGATGATGTGGGCACAAGGGCAGCTGAAGGACAGTTAAGAGTCAGTACTCTGAGGGGCATAGTGTCATCATGTAGGCACAGGGTCTCATTATATCAGAGCTCTCACTGGCAGTGGGTTTCCAAGCAGAAGGTGGTGGGGTACAGGGACCGCAGGGCAGAGCGCTGGCACCCCCCCCCCCATCTCTGCCACTGATTCTCTGGGAATGTTCACTTCCTGTCTTCACCATCCTGAGCTCAGGGGAGCAGAGTCTGCTCTGTGTGTGGACAATGCCCCATAGTTACTAGCTGTTGGCCGCCCAAGTACTTTGGGCTCCTTGTACCCACTGACCTGTAGAAAGAAACCACTACGCTAAGGCTATGGCCATGGGACCCCAGGGAGGGCAGAGCCGTGTCTCCACTGCCACCCATGTGGCCACTTCTTGGCCCCTCTTGGTACTATCACCTGGTTACAGCCATGCTGGAGTAAGAAGAGGTTATTGGAAAGGAAGGCCGTGGGCCACCCGAGGAAGGGCACCAGGAGCAGTTGTGTGGCCGTCCAGAGTAACGAACATAAAAGGGCAGCACAAGAGGGGTCAGTGGGTACGTGAGTGGTTGCATGCCCTCAGGATGGACTTTGTCTTGCCAGCCACCTCCTTTGAAGTTTTCTTCCCGGGAATAGCTGCTCCCAGGAGCCATGGGCAGCTGCTCCCTGGACGTGTGTGGAGAAATAGATCAGTGTGACATGAAAGTGGATCCCAGGGGCCACATGGCAACCAATGAGGTCCCTTACAAAGGCCCTACATAAAGTACAGAGCTGGCAGGCCATGTGCAGCTGGTGCAGTCAGGGTCTGAGAAGTGGCCGTTCCTCTGGGCCTTCTCCATGAAGTTCCTACTCATCTCGTTTGTTCTTGGTGTCTTGCTTCTGGGGAAGCTGAATTGAGATGAACCATTTAAAATACTTGGCTATGTAGAGTTCTCAGCAAACAGGTATGGTTCTGCTTTATCCTTCCACCATTTTAGATAACCTCCCCTCACCTTGGACAACCTCCCGCCATCTTGGACAACCTCCCGCCATCTTGGACAACCTCCTGCCATCTTAGATAACCTCCTGCCATTTTAGACAACCACCATTTCGTCCCTGTAGCCCTTAGTACCTGGGAGATATACAGATTGTGAAGCTACAGTACAATCTGGTTTTTGAGTAAGATTTCAAAACTTGCATCTAGTGGTACAGTCCTCAGGATCTTACAATGGTTAGTAATGGATTCCAGTCCTTGAACAATGACTGCTTTAGAAGCCAAGCTAGCAGGTGCATTACATCGGCAGTGCATAAATTAGCCAGTCTCACTTAGCAGGCGGGTTTTAAAAATATATTAAATGTCTCATCACAGTCTCTACATTTACACATCCCATCTAAGCCAACACAGGTGTGGAGTTTCAAGCTAATTCTTCCCTTGCTACCCCAAAATATCACTGGATCCAGATTCCCAGGATTCTTCAGTTTAGGTCAGAATCTCTTGTAGAATCGATAGTGTTTGAGCTGCTCAGTCAGAAGGGTGCTCCAGCAACTGCCTGTTTTCCTGTAATTTTGCTGTTCCTGTTCTCTTGCCAGCTCCTCCATTTCTTTTTTGCCTGTAATATTCCATTACCTCTGGTTTTGCACTCAATTGTCCATTTACGGTCAGCATTTTGGTTTTTATTCACCCAGTAAGAGAAACCCAAGCTTTGAAGTTGGACTATTCCAGAATACTTTTCACATGAGTGCAGATTTGTCTCCTAATATACTTTTCAGCTGGTGAACTTATTTCTAACAGGAAAAGATCCCAAGATAGGGCACGACAAAAAGCCTCAGGAAACAGCTCTAGTGCTGCCCCAGGCATCCTGCCCCAAGTCTCCCAGGTCCTGTAAGGATTCCTGCACCTTTGATGCCAAGGCATGCTGATTGCAATGATAAATATTTCACTTCCCACACACCTTCCTGGAGCTCACCTGCGAGTCTATGAGGGTCACACAATCTCAGCACACTGGAACTGTCACCAGCTCCCAGCCTGAGCAAGTTTCAGGAGGTCAGCTTTTCTGCATTCTCCTGACTCCAGGGAAAAATATTGATCAACCGATGGGATAAAGAGTACCCAGGAAAAATTTGAGAGACTCACTCTAAAGATTAGCAGTGGGTACAATGGGTCATTTCTTCTTGGAATAGTTTCACCCTTCTGTTGTTCAAATTGATTTATATAAGTTTTGATATAAAAGTTTTAAAATTCTTAATTATATCTTTTTTGCACAGTGAATTAACACACTTCCTAGGTTACACTGTTACAGGAAATAATACTGGAGATGAAATATGAAACATAGCTCCCAACCTATATGATGCGATAAGTTCTTGTTCTCTAGAAACTGAAGAATGAGTCCTAGGAACAATGGAGGTGAAGAGAAGGAAGGTGTTTGTTGATAGGAAAGCTCCTGAGGGGTAGGAGGGGTCCTGATGGGTGCCCAGGGGCCCCATTTTACAGAGGAGTCTTACAGGGTGAAGCTGACATGGGTACAGTGTGGGCCACAGCCATGGTCATCCAGTAAGGTTACAAGGACATCGTCACCTAGGTAACAATGGTCCAATTGGGGAATGAGTCACCTAACAAACATGGATGGAAGGAACAAACATTCTCCTAGGAAGTTGGGCCCAGAGGTCTCTGATCCCCGCTGAGCTGGCTGATGTCTATCTAGACTTCACTCTATGTTGAGGAAGTAAGTAGGTGTGTCTTTATCCGGAGGCCTGGTTTTCAGCTGATGTGTCCTGGGGGCAGCAGTGCTGTGTTTCACTTTTGTCCCCACTTGGGAGGACCTGGCCCTATCTGACTGTTTGTAGTGTTTCTAGCTAGCTCATCTGTCTGTGACCTTCTCCAGACTCTACTTCTTGGGTGATAAAGTGTTTTGCAACGACTGTCTTCTGTGGGTACCTGAACACTGCTCATTCCTTCAGATAATGCTTCTTAAGCTCAAACCGCCAGCAGTTCCCCTGGCTTCTGCCCCTTGAAATCACTGCAGATCTGTGGCTTCTTCGGCAGCCTCAGTGTCTCCCGGTGACTGACCACTCTTGGGGGTGCTCTGCAGAGAGGGAGCGCTGACCAGGGCGGGCTCTGCAAGTGCTCAGCAGGTCCAGTCAGAGCTCCTCTGGCACATGGAAGGCCCTGTCAGGCGCTGGCTCCCTGTGCATTATCCGGTGAGGGGTTATCAGGTCAGTGCTGCCCAGATTCCCCACTCCGTCTCCCTCTGGGGACCAGGTGGCCAGCAGCATCCAGATGCGGGGAGCCCTGGCACCTGGGTCCCTCCGTCAGCCTCCACGTGCTGAGCATCCAAAGTGTGGAGCTTGCTGGTGACTTCGGTGGACCAGCCTGAGTGACCAGCACACTGCTGGGCTCCTTCGCACCCTGAGCACGCTGGGTCCCTCTTGGGTCGGCAGGGACAGGTCAGTCAGCCGCCAAGACGTCAGTGTGCACGCTGAGCTCCCTCAGAAATGCCACCAACAAAGTAAGCTTTTCTGATCCCTGATCCAAAGTTCCTTCCAGGAAGTGTTGCTGCCAGGGGCAGCAGTGGAAGACACATTTGTTCTGTGGGGTGCAGCAGCCTTCCGCCCTCGGGGCTCATGTGACGCCACCTCCTGTGCTTACTCTGGCTCTTCGCACCGCGCTGTTATGGTGCTGCAGGGGCACAGGAGGCTTGTCCAGAGGCGCCCGGGCACGGGCCTGCGCAGCTGAGTTTGGCAAGGGCTCCTGCTTCGTGCTGCCTATCTTCAAGTCTTACTTCCCCTCAGCGTGGGCTGCAATATGCAAACATGTTCTAGTCTGTTTATTCCGCTCGTGTCTTTTTCCCCGTGTTGGGATCTAGCCCAGAGCTGCAAGCCCAGCAAGCAGGTGCTCCGCCCAGAATGGTCCTCCAGCTGGTCTTGTCTTCCTCTGTTGGCCAGAAGCATTTTCTATCCACATCCATTGATAGTTGCATTTCTGTTAAGGTACCAGAGCCACGCACGTGGTACGTAGATAGCTTCAGGAACACGTCACTGTGCAGTCACAGCCTTCACAGCCGTGGGCATGCCTGTTCCCCTGTGCTAGCTGCGGTGTGAGCCTCAAAGACCTGTGCATGGCAGGGTGCAGTCCCAAGAGAGGGGCTGGGTCTGCAAGGCTTCCTTCCGGTTTTCGCAAATGGACCTGCCCATGATTCAGGGAAGCGGAGACTCCTACTGGAGGCCAGTGTGAGAATGCAGGTGCCTGGACTAGTGCAGTCGCAGTGGCATGGGGAGGGGCCCGGGGAGGAGTGGGCAGACCTGAGAGCCACGCTGCTTACGGCTTGGATGACAGGACTCACAGCTGAGCTGGGCAGGGGCAAAGTTCTATCACAGTTCTATCCGGGGAACAGATGAGCCAGGTATCCCAAGGAGAGAGGCACCAGAAGGGGAGTGTACATGCAAACATGCCTGTGTGCATGGGTGTGTGTGCGCACTGGAAGCCAGGGCTGCTCTACCAGTGAGCTACGCCCCCAGCTCCTTCCCCTTTTTTATTTTATTTCTGAGAGAACATCTCTAAGTTACCTCAGCTGGTCTTGAACATGCAATCCTCCTGCCTCAGCGTCCTGAGTGGTTGGACTGACAGACGTTTGTTAGCCAGCTCTGAAGCCTCTGTGCTCGTGGGGGCCTGGGGTCCTGCAGAAACTCCCACCCTGTACAGAGGCTGCCGCTGCCCTCTCCCTGCTCCCTGCCCCCAGCAGCCTTGGAAGGTCTGGTGTTAGCCCTGCACCGGCCCTCCCTCCTGGCAGCTCAGCTGGCTGCGTCCGCAGGGGGTCCCTGGGCGGGGAGGTGTGCAGAATAAAACCATCCCTCCTGCCTGGGGCTCCTTTACACCAGAAAAACCCTGTTAGCACTTGGTACATGTCCAAAAGGGGTGGTCAAACAGTGGGGGACGAGGAAGACTTCAGGAGAAGAGGTGGTCCCAGGCCAGAGCAAGTGTTCTATGCAGACAAAAGCGCCCACAGTGGAAAGTCTGCCTGGAAGCCAAGGAAACCAGGACAGATTCGTGTTCGCTGAAGCCGGGGGAGAAGCGGTGGTGCAGGAGGTGATTTTGTAGGAGGGGGTGGGAAAGAGTTCCCTCGCGGTAGGCTGAGGCAGTAGGGTCACCAACATGTTCCAAAATGAAAGGCTTGGCTTCGCCTCAGCTCTGAGGAAAGGAAGTCAAAATGAGAGTGCTCCAGGTTACCGCTTCTCCCAAGAGAAGCCAGAGCACAGGGTGACGTGGAGATTGGGGTGCTGTGGGGTCTTGGTGCAGCACGGTGCTCAGACCGCCAGGCAGCGTGTGGCTGGGGAGGCGACAGGTGCGGCGCTGGCACGTGGTGGGGTCCCAGTGGGCTGCACCCAGGGACAGGAAGCTGCAGGAGCCTCCTCATGGGAGCACCTGCCTGCTCTCCTGCTGCCACGAACAAGTATGTCTCTCCTGCCCTTCCGGAGATGTAAATCTTGATTTCTACACATTTTAAATTATTTAATTTTGGATGATTTTTTTTTAAAAACCAACTTCCTGTGGTATATTTAAAAATGTGTTTCTACACCCCCATATCAAACCTGCTTCCAATATAGTCGTGCAGAATGTTAAGTTTGATTGAGAAATGGTCACAGATAATTAAACAGTGGCTCATTCTTTTCACCTCTTTCTTTGATGTGTTTCCTCTTTTCCTCTTTAGTGGGCTGTTACTGGGCCTAGGAATGGTAAGAGTTCACGCAGTGCCAGGACGGGTGCTGCACCCCTGTGATCCCCGCACTCGGGAGGCTGAGGCAGGAGGATCTCCAGGAATTTGAGGGCAGCCCGAGCTATACAGTGAGTGTGAGACCAGCCTGGATTGCCTAGCAAGACTGCTTTAAAAAAAGAAAGTGTTCATTCGTGTGAAATGGAAGAACAACTGAGAATGTAGTTGGCAGAAGGCTGGAAGGAACGAAAGATTAGCACCCTGCAGTGCTTGGATGGGGCGCTCGGGACTCGCATTTCTGGTCTTTCCAGCCTTGTGCTCCTTACCGGACCACTTCCGCCAAGGAGTCCAGGCAGGAGGCAAGGGGCGCTTTCAGCAGGGAGGCACTGCGGGGGGGGGGGGGGTGGCCACATCCCCACCCTGCCTTCACCCCAGCTGAAACTCAGTGAAGTGTCGCAAAAGCCTCAGGATGATTGTCCCTAAAGAAGGCTGAGGGAGTGTGGTCTCAGCCTCGCCATCTTGGCCACTGCTTCCTGTCCTTGGCCTCCGCGTGGGCGGGGCGCCTGGAAGTCATGGGGCCGTTTGCCACCTTGTGTGTCCCCCTGGCCTGGGATGTGGCGGAGTGGTCTGCCCTTGGCTGGTGCAGCTGTAGGTGAGGCTGAGCTGCGACAGAGAGCATGCGAAAGATGTGAGCCAGCCAGTGTCCCTGGGGCGCTGACCGTGATGCTCCCTAAGCCTGGAACAGAGCGGCTGTGAAGGGGCCCGATGGCTCGAGGTGCAACCAGGGCAGCGACAGCCAGCTGTCCGCCTCCTGCTTCCACTGCAGGGAAGCCTGTGGTCCCGGCTGGCCCAGGGCGCCTGCTGGTGTGTGCTGCGAAGCTGATGCCGTGGAGCCCTTACTCCAGGGTGATGCCCCAGCAGCCACAGAGTGAATGGTTTCCCGGGTTTGGGCAGCAGCCAGGCAGGGCGTTAGTGACGAAGACGGTATTCTTAGCTGTTCTGAGCCACAGGATGTCAGGAGTTGATGCCTGTAGCCTGATTCTTCACTGCAGTATTCACTAATTTAATATTGCTACAGTAGGAATAACATCTTGATTATTTGGGGCCACTAAAACTTCATGTAACATTCTGATGTTTTATTCAGTTTAAACCTCAAATACATCATGGTATAGAAGACAGATGGCATACTCATTAACTTTAGATTCAGCTATCTGCAGCAGAAAGTCCTGAATCATAGTGACTTCCAAGGAACTGAGACTTATTTCAGATAGATACAAGTTCATTGGAAGACAGATTCTCGAAGTTGTCACGGACTTAGACTGTTACCCTCAATAAACACCTTCTGTGTTGTAGCCCAGGATGGCTGCTGGAGCCCAGCCTGCCTGTCTACATTCCAGGAAGCAAGAAAGAGAAACAGGGAAGACAGTGTCCTTGTCTTGGAGGGGCCGCGCTGCACCTGAGTGCCTCTTACCAGCCCGCACAGTCTTACACGGTCAGCTGAGAGATGGGGAGTGAAGTCCTCCTTCTGGGTGGCTCTGATCTAACTTAAAAATCACAGTTAGTATACTCAAGCAAGAACAGATCTGGGGATTTTAGCAATCTGCATCCTAGTGGTGAGTGCAGTGGGGTGGAACAGTGCCCCCAGGTCTGTGTCTTCCCCAAACGTGAGCTCGTTCGGCAGTGGTGGCTTTGCATGTAGTCAGGAAGGTGCTGAACTGAAGTCTCCCTGCATTTACACGGGGACCAACTGGTCTTCCTAGGGAGGGCACGGGCCCTCGCAGGCAGGCAGGCTGTGGGTGAGGGTGGATCCCAGACTCCCGGCCCTGAACCTGGGGAGAGTGAATTTGGGGCTCCGCCTCCCAGCTGGGCGCTGCCAGACTGTGTGCGGCCTGTGACCTGTGGTTGTCCAGGCTCGCCCAGGAGGGGCTGGGTTTATTTTGGTCGGGCTATCACTATTCTCACCATAAGACCATGTTTTCCAACTCGGTACAGAAGACAAGGAAGAGAAAATGTAGACGATTAATATATATCTAGCGTCCCCTGTGGTGCAAGAACTTAACATACATTTGTCTGTTTGAGACACAGTTTCACATATAGTTCAGATGGACTTTGAACTCACCGTATAGCCCAGGCTGCCTTCAAAGTTGCAGCAATCTTCCTGCCTCAGCCTCCTGAGCACTGGGATAATAGGCCTTATATGGCAGATATTGTATGCACTTGACAGATGGGAAGATAGGATGAAAGAGTCAGTTCTATACGAGCAGAGAAAGGTTCGTGTCTACACCTGGGATGGCTGACTCCGTCTCGGAAGGGCCATATCCATGGGAGTGACTGGCACGCCTACCTGCCAGTGGGCCTGGCCCACAGACCATCCATCTGCAGAGCGGGGAGTTTCTCTTTGCTCACTTCTGGGCGCGACCCCACAGTGTCAAAGCAGTCCTGTGCGAATAACCGGACGTGCCATCCTGGGCAGCTCCCTGAGGGGCGGCAAGCTCCGGAAGGCCGGCCACCAGCTGCTCGGCCCACAGCAGCACCCAGAATTGCCCTCCAGCTGCTTACACTCAGGAAGCTTCAAAAACAGCATGGAATCCAGGTCTCTGGGAAGCCCTCACTGGAGGAGGAGGAGTGTGAGAGTGAGGCCCCAGCCTGCATTTCTCAGGAGCTCCCTGGGTTCTGGAGCCCAGATAGGAAACCAGATCAGCTTTCCTTCTACAATGCAGGAGCGCTAGGGAGGAAAGCAAACACCGCCATGCACCGTGGTGGGCCCTCTATGTACGCCGGCCCCAGACAAGAGCAACTTGGTTATGGCTGGAATTTTAGCTCTAACTTATGACCAGGGTCTCTAGTTATAACCCGAATGCCGGCCGCTTGTGTCTCAGGGATAGTCTGACCCCTAAAGAGCTCTGGAAGGAACACAATGGGGTCCTCTCCCATGTGGGCTTCACTGAGAAACCCGAGGCCAGCGTCTCTCTGAGCTGTGCCTGTCATGGGGAGACTCTGAGGGCTGTGCAGGGACCTGAGCCTTCACTGACCAACCTCAATTACAACAAGCCCTCGGGAACAGGTTGAGTCCATAAGTCAAGGGTCCATTGTAATGTTGTAATTGTTTTTATAGTAATTGTTCTGAGAAGCTCAAATATAGGAGCGCTGAAAATTAGATAATTCCTGCAGAGCCCCTGAAAAAAAGGACACACAGTTCTCAGTCTTCTGATAAATGCCATAGTTTATGAAGAAGCCATATTATCTTATGCCCACGCCATCAAACACGGAAAGCGATAACCTCGCTGGATGTGGTGGGGCGCACCTGTGATCCCACCACCGGGAGACTGAGGCAGTAGCAGCAGCATTGTGAATGTGAGGCCAGCCTGAGCTGCAAAGAAGACCCTGTCTGAAAAAGCAAAACAAAACAAAAACAAAAAATAAAGGAAGAAAGAAAGGAAAAAGAGGAAGAAAAAAGCGATAACCTAGCTCTGTTGCTTCCAGGCACATCACATGGACCAAGTGTTGAGGCAGAAATCTCCACTTTACACTTTATCTTGGTGAGTTTAGGTTGGGGGGACACAAAGACAGGTCCTCAGTGGCTGTCTCAGTCGGGTTTGCTGCAGCTGAAGCAGTTATAATTAGACTCGAGGTCCTGCCCAGGAGAATAGCACGCGCTCACCACGAATCCATCGCATCTGGGCTGGCACTGGGAGCCTGTGTAACTGCCTTACCCTTGCAAGTTGGGTTGTTTTGCTTTAAAATTCTTTCCACTTAGCTGAGAGCAGAAGGCTGTAAAGATGCACTCTGCTTAATAGGCACAGCACCTGCCAAACGGGCCTCCCGGCAAACGCTCTTCAATTTTTAATCATGCAGAGAAGGAGCACAGAAGAGAAGAACTCTGTGGTCTCCCACTGGTGTAGCAATAAAACATCCACACGGCACAGAAAGACCAGATCCTCAGTTTCAACTACAAAACAGACTTTGTAGAAATCTATTTTGGATCCTTTTCCTCACAGCTGGACCCAGGAGGTGCCTGTGTTCAGTGAGTTCAGATGTGAGGTTGTGTTCTGTTTAGCGGAATTACTCACCAAACATTAAGCCCCCTTCTAATTTTCTCATCAATGCAAAAGTCACTAAATTGAAGCAAGAATTTGATCTGGGAAAATATGGTGCTGAAGGAAGCAGAAGGGGAATTCTGGGAAGATGGCCCCATAGCAAAGGGAAAAGGGAGAGATGAAATCTGGAAAGGTAAATTTTCCATACCTTGGCAACACGAACAAAAGGAAGCCATCATCCTGAGAGTTAGGGTGACCAGGCCCCCTGTAGCGAGTGGACCCCCCAGTAATGGGTAATTCTGCAGTTTATTGCCCACCTTCTTCCTTGTATATCCATGGATATTTCTCGTTTCCAGATTTATTCCAGTATTTCTTCAGTCTGGGTCAGGTTCTGTTTTACCTGTCTGCCAATTCATTTGCATTTTAGGTGATAAGGATCGCCCCAAAGCGGAGGCTCTGTTCCTGCCGTCCCTGAGGGTCTGGTTGGGCCTGGGGGGAGGGGATCACAGGAGGCAGCAGCGGCCTGGGTTGAAGGGGGCTGGCTGGCCTGTCACAAGCAGGCTTGCTGGCAGGTAAGACCTTTGCAGTCTCCAGGACTTGGCCTGTAACTCAGGAAAAGAAGTCTCTCTCTCCTTGCCTGGGACACTTTCCACTCCTCTCTGTGCAACTGTCCGTCACCCTTTGGACCCTGACCTGAAGATCACTCACCAGGGGCCACCCGAAGGTCACTCTGGGATCAGCCTTTTGTCCCCAGTGCTTGGGACCTGGTGTATGGCAAAGGTTGGGTGAATATTTTCATAATTCTAGAGAGGAAGCTGAATATGAACAGTCAATAAGAATGGTCTATTTGAGTAAAATTGACGAGTCTTTTGCCCACAAGGTTAAAATCTTGCATTTTAAACACGTGGACAGCTGTGATTCAGCATTTCTGTTCTGCTCCTGGCCCTGCTGATTTCCCGATCTGTAGGAGTGGTGGAAGGGTCTCAAATTAGCAAAGACTCCGCCTGTGAAGAGCATGACGCTGAAGGGCCAGGTGACACCATTTTCTGAGACTTA
The DNA here is from genome assembly GCA_004025085.1 of Thryonomys swinderianus. Classification (NCBI taxonomy): domain Eukaryota; kingdom Metazoa; phylum Chordata; class Mammalia; order Rodentia; family Thryonomyidae; genus Thryonomys; species Thryonomys swinderianus. The sequence continues at coordinate 13,948 of PVIC010009994.1, forward strand.
AAAAGCCCCGATTTAAATTTAGCAGGTCAGGCCACCTGACCTGAAGACTTCACACGGACATGGTGCCCAGCAGTCCCGTTGGTGCAAGTGGCATATTGACTTTGATGCCTATGTTCTCATTTCCAAAGTTATGTTTTTAGCTGCTGGAAAATTTAGAGATTTGACTTCATTTCATCACTTTAAAAACACCTGGAGCTTTTTTCAAGTAACTTTCTTTCTTCACATACCCTTTGTCCTGTCGCTTCAGGAGAAAATGCTCAGTTGAAGTCCCTGGGCATGTCCTGCCTCACTCTCGGTGATGTTTAAAACATGGGCTGCCTGGCGGCTGGCGAGCCACAGGAGGCCCAGCCAGGGAGCCACAGATCGCAGAGCGCCTCCTTTGATTATGTCTATCCATCAGCTTGCGTTCTTTTCTTTTGATGAGAAGCTTCTTGTACTTTCCAATGAAATGCTTCCCCGCAGCGCACGAGAGCTCTCCAGCTGTCCTGTCCTCTCGTTCCAAGTGGCTCTGAGTGCCAAGGTGGTGAGAGAGAAATTCCACACAAGAGACAGAACCCAGGCCACCCTCACTGGGAGCTTCTTCTGTAAGAGGGAGTGTAGGGCCCCGGAGCCTGGAGCCTTGCGCTCAGCTTCTAAATAGGAATCGAAGGCAAGAAAGAGGACGGCAGGGCGATGGGCCCTCGTTCCCCCAGTTCGGGGTCAGTCCTGGCCAGGCACCCGCCGTCCGCTTGGGGTGGCTGGGCGCCGTACTCCCATTTCAGGCCACTGTGGGGCTTCCTCGGTGAGCGAGGCGACCACTGTGTTGACTAACATTCAATCAGGGGAGGATTGTTTTGCAAGCAAGGGAGGTAAAAGCCTTTAGGGATCGGGATGAGGAGACGTGAGGTGCTGGCGATGGTGGCAGAACTTGGCAGATGCCCTCAGTCCACTGAATTGTTCCTTTCAAAGGGCTGAAAGGCAGATTTTAGGTTTTATGTCCAGGTACTGGTGGTGCCTAGGGTTACATTCAGCAAAAAGCATTTTTAGGTGATTTTGTCCTTGTGTGACTGTCCTGGAATTACTTACACAAGCTAAGGTGCTATGATGCCACCAGATGGTATATTGTACAGGGCCCCATCATCTGTGGCCTGTGTACTTTGCAGCAGTGAAAACACAATGACACACAAGCGCTCGGACCTAGAACCGTCCTCCACGGCGAGGCTCAGCACTGTGATCCATCACTGGGACACCTGGCACCCTCCCCTCAGGCAACAGAGGGTCAGTCCATGGTTGGCGGCTCCAGGGTGGGGCTGGAAGAGGACACCTGCTCCCTCCCTGCAACTGGGAAGCAGAGAAAAGAGCAGCCAGGGCAGGAGACCCCCACAGGGTACAGAATCCTGGCTGTGGATACCCCATGGCTGGAGCCGCTGACGGGCACAGGGACTCCCAGCCCAAGATTCTGGGGGACATCACGGCTCTGGGCATAAGGGGAGGAGCGGTGAGACCACCATGCTCCGGGGGTCCTCAGCAGGGAGGGCCCCAAGCTGGGTGTGGCCCTCCTGCCCAGCCCCTGGTGACGGGACCAGCAGGTTCTCTGCTCCTCCTCGCACCCTCCCCGAGCCCGGGAGGCAGTGCCCCTCTCTCCACCCGAGCAGGCAGAGGAATGCACCATCTTTCTCGCTTTGCCTTTTCTTCAGGTGAGAAGAGACTGTCTAAGATGCAAATCCAGTGGGAAATGCCTGCCAAGGCCTGAAGAGTCTGGATTTCAGAGCTTCGTTCACTACACGTGGCGGCCGAGGCTGGTCTCAGCATTGCTCCTGTTTCTGTTTCACACGGACACATCTGACGATTCCCCGAGCTCGGGACCGAGGGCTTCATTTAGACTTTACCCGAGTCAGGCAGGAACCCTACCCTGCCCGCCTCCAGCTCCTCAGAGACTGCATTTGCATCCCGGTCTGTGAGATGCAGCATGGGTCTGAAAAGGCGGCTCCATGGACGCTCTGTGGCCGCCTCCCGGTCTCCCGAGCACCCAGCCCCGTCTGCTCTGTGGTCTTTCCAACTTTTCCATAATTAAAGCCCGGCCGGTATCCTTTTCCTGGTCACCCGCTCTGCTTCCCGTCTCTGTAACCTGATTCCACGCAGCACGCATCTGCCCTTGGGTCCCAGACAGCACCTGTAGGCCCTGCCCTGTGCTCCGTCTGTGTGGGGCGGAGGGACCTCAGGTGACAGGCACTGCCACAGGAGGGCGACATGGGTGTCCAGGGGCACCAGGCAGATGGGTCTCTGCACAGTGCTGTGAAGCACGCGGTTTATTTCTGGAGGCTAAGCTGTGCCGGGTGCAGATCCCAGCTGTCTGGCGGCTTTGCCCCCTAATCCCCACCCCAGTGGCACCTCTGGTGTCCCAGGATCTGCACGAACCAACCACCCTCACCCTGCGCAAAGCACCACTGGGATTTGCAATTTGCCGTGTTTCCCAGGAGAATCTGATTGGGTTGCATTTCATTTTCCAAATTTAAGTTCATTTTTAAACTGATGTCTTGGTCACTTTCTTCTCACTGGGACGAAATATCCCATACCCGTGACCCCGAGATGGAGCACTGTGTGTAAAGATCCACTCTGACACATCCCCAGCGCAACACTGCCCTGGGGTGCACCTCTGTGCCCTCCTGTGGGTCTCCTTACTGCAGGCCCTGTCACTCTGGGCATCCTGAACTGGTCCTTCTCTCATCCTCCCCGAGGTCAGTATGCGTGTATGCACATATCTGTGTGCACGTATGCATATATCTGTGTGCACGTGCACACTGCAGAGGATTTGTCAAGTTGTCCCGTTTTGGGGTCCCGAGTTGCATTTACAATTTGCCTTCCATTCTGGTCAGCAGAAACAATGTGCCCGCTCCTGTCCATGCCCGCTCCAGCCGGAGCCAGCAGGCCAGGATGGCCCAGGCGCACTGCAGGTGGAGGCGGTGGGGCTGCATGCACCCTGGCATCCTTGGACCCGTGGCACCAGCTAACCTTCTGCTTCCTCCTCTCAGGATGCCGTTTGCCCCATGGTCCCCATGTCATCCTTCAGGGCTTGTGTCTGGGGCCTATAGTGGGCGCCCAGGGTGCAGCCCTGCCGCCACTGTGGTGCCCACTGCCCTGTCTGCCATCACATCCTGCCCCGGCCAGTCCAGCTCGGGCAGATCAGCTTTACATGATTTTGGCCTTTGTGGCGCCAGACTCAGCTGGTGGTGGAGCCCATGCTTGGCCCCCTTTCCTCATAGGTAGACTGGCCCAGAGCCCAACTTCCCCGAGCCTGCTGCCCCATGGGGGGGGGCAGTGGGGGTGACTGCAGTATGACTAGTCATGGAGGAAGTGCTAGAGAAGGGAGGAAGAGGCTGCATCCCAGGGAGGCTGGGTGTGGACAGAAAGTGCTCTGCAGAAGGCTGGCAGCACATGCAAAGGCCCTGGGGTAGGTCAGGGCCAAGATGTTCAAGAACTTCAGACAGCAGAAATGAGGGGCTTGAGTGGGCAGAATGGGGCATGGGAACTTTTATCTTATGGGAGAGGACAATCAAAGACTGTTAAGTGAATCAGTAAGTTTTCATTTTTATATTTAAACAAAGATCACTGTGTCCTGGGGCTGCAGCTCAGTGGTTAGAGCCCTGGTCTGGCACCTGTGTGGCTTTAGGTAAAATTTATTTTATTTTTATTTATTTTTAATTTTTATTTATTTATTTTTTTGAGACATGGTCTCGCTTTGTAGTTCAGGCTGGCCCTGAGCTCACTATGGTGCCCAGGCAAGCCGCCGCGAACTCAGCAATCCTCCTGTCTCTGCCTCCTGAGTGCTGGGGTTACAGGCGTGAGCCACCACGCCCGGCATTGTGGTATGCGGTGTTGATTGTTGGTGGGCGTGTCTTCACGCCCAGCATTATATGTGGTTACTGAGGATTGAACTCAGGACCTTGCGTTTGCGAGGCAGGAGCTGGAACCACTGAGCTAACCCTCTGGCCCTTATTTTATTTTTTTTGAGTCAGGGTCTTGCTTTGTAGTTCAGGCTGGCCCTGAGCTCACTATGTAGCCCAGGCAAGCCTTGAACTCAGCAATCCCCCTGCCTCTGCCTCCCGAGTGCTGGGATTACAGGCGTGAGCCACCACGCCCGGCACTGTGGTGTGTGCTATTGACTGCTGGTGAGCGTGAGTCACCACTCCCAGCATTGTATGTGGTTACTGGGGATCAGACTCAGGATCTTGCACTTGCAAGGCAGGTGCTGGAACTACTGAGCTAAATCTCCAGCCCAGGTAAAAAATTTAAAAAAAAATTTTTTTTAAATTAAAAAAAAAGGGATCCAGTACTGATACATGCTACATCAACAAACTCAAACACGGCACATGAACACAGTTTCTCACATGTGGTGATGAGATCAGGTGTGCTCATGGGACAGACCACGGTCTGGGGTGTGCAGGGCAGGAATGGGGGTGCAGGGCTCCCTGCAGCTGGGCGGCACTGCTGTGTATGGGTGTGGGTGGTGGAAAGAACAGTGGGCCAGGATGCAACTGGGGCCAGGCAGCTCAGACTCCACTGCCTGTGGACGCCAGGCCCAGGCCCCTCCCGGCCGCGTGGACCCCAGACCGAGCCTTGCTCCGCTACAGCCAGAGCGGGTGCCCTCTCATCTCCACTCACCAGTGCTGGGCATCCTGATTGGTTCTTGGGTGCAGGGTGCCAGGAAGTAGGCAAGACCCCAACTGGTACTGCCTGGCATGCAGACCAGGGCTGAGGACAGGGTGAGGTGCCAGCAGGTGTGGGCTTTGCTGTCACTGCCCTCTGCCGTGTCACCACCATGGCCTGGAGCAGCAGTTTGGCTGGACGATGGTGGCCACCAGCCTTGTGGCCCAGGCTTTCCCTACTTGGGTGGCAAGTGTTCCTGAGGTGCCAAAATCTTATGGGCACCAGAGAAGGTTCAGAACAGATTTATGTCCTGCCAGGGGAGGGGCACCCTGTGACCCTGTGCTCTGGGAGGCTGAGGCAGGACTTAGAGAGGCCCTATCCCAAAATACAGAAAAAGGGCTGAGGATGTAACTAAGCGCAGGCCCTGTACTCAGTCTTTATTACTGGAGAGAGATGGAGGGAGGGAAGGAGGGAAGGAGGGGGAGGGAAGGAGGGAGGGGGAGGGACCTGCTGGAGGACAAATGGGTCTGGGTGAAGGATCAGCGGCCAGCGTTCCTTCACCAAGACCCAAGCTGCTTGTTACATAACTGTTTAAAAAGCACCAGGGCTGAGAACTAAGGCCCTAATCCTGGTGGATATAGTTACATAAAACACTGAACCAAGCAGCACCCAAAATAGACTGAGAATACTGTGAGAAGTAGGATTCGAAACTTGCCTACACCAGCTCCTGCCAAAGAAATGCTATTGAAAACTGCGCCGGAGAAGGGACTACACATTTAAATTGGCAACAGGAAGTAGTTCCACTCTGCTTCGTATGGAGATAACAAATTATTATGCTAAGCATCAGCTGCTCTCTCAAGGCTTATGACTAAACACTGTTCTAAAAGTTGTTGAGAGTTTTTATGCCAGAGATAATAAATTCCCAAACCTGTAACACTACACTCATCCTTGGTACACCATACTAAAAACTGTCAGGCTTGGTGCTATATACTTATAATCTCAGCATGTGGGAGGCTGAGGCAGGAGGACTGCTATAAGTCTGAGGCCAGACTGAGCTACACAGTTGGACCTTGTCTCAAAAACTTGAATCAATAGCAACAAAAATTGAAGCATCAAGATACCAAAAGAGCTCTTTGTATTAACTGCTTAAGCACGTTTTTCAGAAAAATTAGCCAGCTTCATTCACTGCCTTATATACTGTTTATGTTATTATAGCATGAAAGCCTTTAATTACAGCTCTAGTTGATTTAGCAATTTAAGTTTTCAATAAACATCAGGCCCGGCACGGTCGGGAGGAAGAAGATAAATGGCATTTCCACTGGGGGCACCTCTGTCTACCTGAGGTCGCCCAGGCACAGCGGGCACAGAAGCAGAGCCCTAGGCCGCCGGGGGAGCATGGCCTGGGGGGAGGATGGTGCCAGATCGCACCCAGCCTGTGCCCTGCGCGGTCCTCTCCGACGCTGCGTGGTTCCAGCCTCTGCCCTCCGTTCCCCGAGCGCCGCCTCTGGGTGGCTCTGTCCTCTCACGCTGGGAGGGACCGAGGACCGAGGACCCAGGACTGGCAGTGCAGGTTCACCAGGCTGTTGTGGCTTGGTGCTGTCGCCAGGCGCAGACCACACGGACAGTTCCAGCGAGGGTGTGGGTCAGGTCCGGTGTGGCCCTTGCCTGGTCCTAAGCGGAGCTGTGCTCCCTGGAGGGCTCCTTCTAAGGGTGTGTATGGGGTAACCCTGGACAGAGAGTGAGAAACGCAAAGTCAGAAGTTTCAGACGGAGTCCTTCAGAATGTGTGGTGAGGAGGCTGAGTCAGGCGCAGCTCCAAGGCGGGGACAGGCAGCGGGACCCTGTCTGCACCGACAGCAGTGCGGCTGGACACTGGGACTGGGCTGCCTGAGGGCTGGCGGCAGGGCGGAGGCTCACACACCGGCCCCAGCAGCGCGAGGAGCCCACACCGGTGCCCACAAGTCTCCCAGGCGAACAGAGACACCCTCACCGCAGAACGCTTGCTTACACGTAAAGCTAGGGCCAGATGGTAAGGGTCACTCAGAAGATCAATTTATTTTTATTTTTTGGTGCTACTGGGGATTGAACCCAGGGCCCTCACAGAGCTACCTCCCCAGGCTTTTTTATTGTTCATTTTGAGGCAGTCTTGCTAATTGGGTAAGTTGTCCAGGCTGTGCTCTAACTTGTGATCCTCCTGCCTCAGCCTCTCTGAGTGCTGGGACTACAGCTGTGTATCGCTGTTTGGCTAGATCAAAACTTTCACCAAACTTCATAAACCTGTCTGTCGGGTTCCATGAGATCTTTCAGTCACAGCTACCTGTCCTTGCTCAGGAGGAAGCACTCAGTTACTATCCTTGGAGTTCAGGATAAACAGTTTTGCAAAAGGTGCCAAATTAATTTCTTTCTGGGTCTCAGTGAACTACACATATTTTGTTTTTAAGGTCTGCTCAGCTTTGTGCTTCTTTTCATGAAAACACTGTTTCTACTTCAGTCCTTCCACCGTCCTCAACTAAAACATTAACTTTAGAGGCGGGGGTGGTCACGCCTGCAATCCCAGCACCAGAAAGGCTGAGGCAGGAGGATCGCTGTGAGTTCAAGGACAGCCTGGGTACAGAGTGAAACCCTGTTTTAAAAAAACAAACATAAAAAATAATTTTAAAAAGAAGTTAGCTTTGTAACACAGAAATGCTTACCTTTAGGGAAAAAAGTAACACCAGGGAGCTTCTGGCCCTGGGGAGACAGGGTACCCCTCCAGCCTCTCCAGGGCAGAAGGGACTGTTGAGCATCAGTGACACAGATCTAGCCGCCCAGGAAGTTCAATAAACGTTTGCTTTGCATCCAATCCCAGGGGGGAGCTGCCCAGAGGCCCACAGCAGGGGACAGAGGGGCCTTCCCTTCCAGTGAGTGGAGAAGCAGCCTGTGGCCAACGCATGCCCAGCCGTCAGTTGCATACGGTTTATTTCACTAGACTGCAGTTTAATACACAGTACGCAGGGGTTTCCAGACAGCGGATACATAGATCACTTTCCGTACTGCTGAAGGACCGGTGTTTTACATTATATCATAATACCCTACCATTAAAACATTATTCAGTGAATTTTTTTCCCCAACTACATATAAATGGAGGTTTACCACACTCATGGTGCAAGACTGTCTTTGTAACACATTTGAGTCACAAATGTGAATCTAAAATACATCACTGTAATCAGGACACTACTTTAAAATCCCAGTGCCTGGGCCCAGAGGTCAGCTTTGACTACCCTTGTCTGGCCCGGAAATGGTTTGGGGATGCCTTCCTGGGTAACTGGCAGCAGCTTTTCACTAAGATTTCAAAACAGATTTTTAGTTAAGAGCCCAAATTTCTCAATTTTAAAATGTCTTCCCTTTTGTATTCAATTCTCAGAAATGGGACATGTTTAAACTGTTGTCTTTAAAACAGGGAGAACAAATCCAAGCCCCTTAGTGGGAAGGCTGGGGCTGTGATGTCAGATTTTGTAGAAACCTAAGCGAGTGCGAGTGGGAAGTGGGAAGGAATGACAGAGAGACGGAACGTCCTTTAGAAACCAACATCCTTTAGAAAGTGCCCTGCTCTGAGGACACTGCGCTGCATTCGAAGCCGCTTCCAGGAGACACGGGCCCTGTCAGAGGGCTATTTCTCCTTGTCCCTCTCTGTGTCGCAGCGGGGTGAGGACGGCGACACAAGAACCTGAAAACCCGAACGCAGACGCACACGGCTGCCGGGCACCGCCGCCCAGCACTGCTCCTGTTTCCTTGCCTGTCCCCCAAAGTTTGACAATGTCTGAGAAGTTCAATAAATAGTAGAAAAATAATCCTTTACTTAGAAATTTTGAGATGCACCGTTGCAGGCTTGGCATGAGCTCCACACGGTTGTGGGGACACACAGCTTGGGTGGTTGGTGGCCACGTGCAGCTCTTGGCTGGGCCACGTGGGCTCCTCGGGTGAGGACCTGAGTGCTGGCTGCTGGGCCCTGCCCGCCTCGGTCTCGCTGACAGTCCAGGTTCCGCTCGAGCCCTGCCCACACTCGGCCATCTGCGCGCAGGCCCGGACAACTCTGTCCAGATGGGCGCAGCCTGCCCAGCGCCATGGTCCCGCCGGCCGCCTGGGGTTCCCTGCTGCGGGCTGCCCAGGTGTACCGCCCGGCCCGCGCCCACCGGGGTCAGCACTCGGCGTCCACGGTGTGTACGGTCACGGCCGCCTGCAGGTGGTGGCTGTGGTGCAGCGGTGCGTGGTGTGGGCGGTAAGGGTGGTACTTGTGGCTCAGCAGCGCTGCGGTCTGTGGCGGCGCGTCCAGGTCCAGGTCCTCATCGTGATTACCGACGTCCACCCCGGCCGACAGGGGGTCGTTGTTGCCGGGTGGATTCTCGCTGTCCTCCTGGGGACTCATGGTGCTGTAGCCTAGGGAAAGGAAGAGAGGGCTGAGGGAGAGAGTGCAGGAGGACGAGGCAGGGTGTGTGTCTACCTGTCGTGTGTGTGCACAGCTGCACACTGTCAGTGGTGCTGGAGAAATTCATTCTTTTTTTTTTCTTTTTGCGGTACCGGGGACTGAACTCAGGTCCTTGTGATTCCAAGGTTGGCGCGGTACCACTTGAGCTAAATCCCCAGCCCAGGAAACTCATTCTTAAAGAGATCTAGAGTCAGCGAGTTTTTCCTAAGAACAACTACATCATAAATGCAGAATTTTTTTGTTGGCCTTGAGATACTCCTGCCTCAGCCTTCCCAGTGCTGGGATGACAGGCCAGTGATACCACACCTGGAGACACAACCACGTTATGAGAAAGGATGGAGGGGAGAGCAAAAGAAATGAAAACCCTCTTCTAGAGCCTGAAGTCAACAAAACAAAGTGGAATCATCTTTCTAGTCAATTTCCTCAGAGAAGCAGAACTGCCACTAGAGAACTGTCCTCTGCACTTGTTCCTGAAATTACAACGAAGAGTTTTCCTCTGGCCTGAGAAGAGACCCAGAGTAGGCACCAGGAAGCCCCAGGAAAAGGGACTGAGCCAGATGGGGCCTGTCAGGAAAACTGAGCCACCAGGGGCCTAACGCGGTGCCAGGAAGGAGGACGCAGAGGGGACACTCGCACTGCCACCGCATTCCCCACCACTGTGTGGCCTTGGCACATGCTGCTGCTGTGAAGGGTCGAAAGGCTGGAGCCAGGAGACAAGCCGGGAGACTAACCTGGGGGCAGAACAGCTGCCCGAGCCGCTGCTGTGTAGACGGCTCTTGCTACTTTGAGAAAAGCTGTCCGCCCAAGGGCTCCGGGTGAGAGCCCATAGCATGGAGAGTGATGGCTGTTAACACTGCCTCTGTGCTGGCCACTCCTGGCCCTGGTGCCCTGGGCAGTGCTCGTCACACCGAGGCTGAAGAGCCTACACAGGTGGGGGTCGATGGGCACACACGTGGTCTGTCCAGACGGACAGAGGCTTGGGGCGAGAGATCAAACCAAACCTGGCTCAGGACTTGCTGGCTGCAGGGCACGGGGACCAGGGGCGGTGGGGACACACGGCGAGCACTGCCCCACTGCCCTCTCCACAGACTCCGGTGCACGCTCAGGCTGGGGCTTCGTCTCAGCTGAGGATGGCAAAGGTATGGCTGAGGAACAGAGGGAATAGCCAACTCTGGCTGCAGCAGCAAAAGCGCATCAGATTCGTATTTGAGTTGGGCTTCTCTGGATGAATAGGAGTCTGACTGGTGGGTAGAATGGAAGAACATGGTGACTTCAGCCAGGGGCAGAGACCACCCTTGTGCTGTGCAGCTCGGAGGTGGCCGCCAGAGGCTGGAGGGTGGGCAGGGAAGGGCTGCCTGTGGCACAGTGTGCTGGGCTGTGACATCCTCTAAGGTCACGGGTTCCAGGTTTAGGGGCTGGAAACAGTGAAGTCATCACCTGGGTGAAGAGACCAGAGCCAGAAGATGTCTCTAGGCGTGGCTGTGCCACCTCCTCAGGCCGAAGCGATCACCAGGCTCTTTGGCCCCACTGACCAGAGCTGGGCATGGCACACACTTTGAGACAGAGTTTCACTAAGTAACAAAGGTGCCCAGCCTGGGCTTGAACTTGTGATCCTCCTACCTCAGCCACCAGGGTGCTGGGGCTCCAGGTGTGAGCCACTGTGCCCGGCTGTTGTTATTAGTGGCTTTGCCCTAGCTAATGAGGAAGTCATGTGAGCGGTTGCTGGGCCCTGCCCTGGGCACCCCCCCCAGCTGGCTGAGCACAGGCCTGGGCCACTTCGGTGTACTGATGCTGTACCTGTCTCTAGGGACACTTGGGGCCCCCTGGAAGGGACCCCACATTCCACAGCTGCTTCACTGAACTTCCCCATTTCCAGGCAATTGCTCAAGCCCTCTGCAGCTTCCGGGTTTCAAATCTGAAGGCAGAGAGGGGTGGGGGCGGCAGGTTGGGCAGAAGCAGGAGAAAGACAAACAACAGTCTCTCCGGACACTGGCTGTGGGCTCAGTGCAGGCGGACAGTGGCCCTGACTCCGAGAAGGACAAGCTATTGAGACACGGAGGTCTGACGCTGTCAAAAGCAGACAGTCTAAGGAAGAAACGGCTCCAGGAAGGAGGCCAGGCGTCCATAAAGAAGGACAGAGCTAGGATTAGGCATTTGCGCTTTGGCTTTCAGCGTCTGTTAGTTCTCTTTATTTATGGAGTTGCTAGGAAACCGGCCAGCAAGGAACGGTCCCTCCCAGGACTCAGGCCCCTCCCAGTGGCCACACTGAGTAACTGCAGGAGGATCGGGACTCCCCACCCCCCCACCTTGGACAACTCGCCAGGAACCAGGAAAGAGCCCCTCTGAAGAGAAAGATGCTGCTCAGGGCATCTCTGCAGTTTCTTTGTCTTGTGGGGTGCTGAGGATCCTCATGTTGGGTGAGACTTCTCCCAGCGGGGGAAGGAACCCAGGGCATTACACAAGTACTGTACTACCAAGCTACTCTCCTAGTCCACGTAGTTTTTCTTCTAAGACACCAAAGTTAAAATTAGATTCCTTTCAAACACAAAACTCTACCAGTTACATTAAATATTCCTACAGATACATAACGCTGCCGCCTGAGGTTTGCACATTCAGCCTGATGACACTCTGCTTTAACTGTGGGGATGTCCCTGCTCCCAACCCCAGCCTGGGCCCAGGAGGCCCTTCAGTTTGCCCCTGAGGGCACTGAGTGGGGCGCGGACCCTGGTCCTATCAGATCCAGGCAGCTGCCATGTCACCCCAGGGCTTCCGGTCACTCAGGACAGGTTGGCCCGTCCCCCTGTCCCTTCCGTTTTCCTCCAGTGAGCTGCTACGGCCCCTTTTATGAGGCCAGGAACCCACTCATTCAGACGTTTCCTTCTACACTGAAAATTCCTCCAGGCCAGGCAGGAAGCCAAAGAGATTAACCCTGGGCTCTGAATCTAACAGCGTTTCATTTAATCCTCATGACTTTAACTTGGAGAAGTTTTTAATCCTTTTTTGGGGTGATATTATTGGAGTGTCAAACCTGGGGCTGTCACACTGACCTACACCCCTACCCCTCTTTGTTTTTTATCTATTTATTTATTTATTTATTTTTTTGAGACAGGGTCTCGCTTTGTAGTTCAGGCTGGCTCTGAGCTCACTATGTAGTCCAGGCAAACCTTGAACTCAGCAATCCTCCTGTCTCTGCTTCCCGAGTGCTGGGATTACAGCGTGAGCCACCATGCCCGGCTCTATTTATTTTTTTGCAGTACCAAGGATCAAACTCAGGACCTTCTGTTTGCTGGGCAGGGGCAGCACCACTGAGCAATATCCCAGGCCCTTTATTTTTTATTTCAAGACAGGATCTCATTGAGTCACTAAGTTGCCTAGGGTGGGCTTGAATTTACAATCCTCCTCCTCAGCCTTCCAGAATGGTGGAATTATAAGGGTGTACCACCCACCACAACCAGCTTCTTAATCTTACTTTTAAGTATCAGGGCACCAACACATGAAAGTCTCAACACCTTGTTTTAAAACAAAACAAAACAGAAGGGAGAGGAGCTGGCATCACTCGGCTGGGACTGACTGGTCTGCGGAGCTCCCCTCTGTGCCACCCTGCTGGCAGCAATGGTCAGTCCGTGCCTCGGGCCCCAGCGCCCTGGAGCGCACAGCTCTCCTTGCAGCCTATCTGTCTGTGGGGTGCCAGGGCTCCTGCTTTGGGCAGGGCTGTCGGTCTGCATGAGCACTGTACTCCTCCCTCAGGGACCACAGGACCCCGATTACTGTGGGAAGCGAACCCTGCCCTGAGCCGCCTTGTCTTCAGATACTGCCGGGTCGTTTCACTTTGGTCTTGCTTCCAATGTCATTTCACAGAGACCACAGGGCTCTCGGAAGTGGGGGCCCCACTTGGAACCCCGGTTTGGTGATTTGCAGTGGGGGGAGAGGAATCAGTTCTTCTGACTGTGAAATGATTTCTGCTGAACTGCAGTAGTCCAGCCTGCTTTACCATTCACAGGGAGGCACAGGCACCTGGCAGATGGATGTACGCAGGTTCAAAGGGGCTTTATTTGGGGAAAAAAGCCAGGAAGGCAAGAAACTGAAAAATCCAAGCTCTGCTCGAGCTCTCCATAGAAACGCGAGCTGCTGAGCTGAGTCTGGGTTTCTCTGGTTTCCTAAGGGGCCTGAAACCCTAGTGGTGGGTGGGGGAGGTGGGACAGGGCGAACATGCTGGTTCTTAGCATGGGGTGGAAGGGCCAGGGGAAAAGGCCTGAGCACATGACTCATGCTCGGAAGAACAAGACCTGAGTCTGGGAAGAAGCAGTTTCTGGAACCCCAGACTGTTAGCTTAAAAAATAAAAAGACTCGTGGAGCAGAGGCGGCAATGCTTGCGGCCAGGGCTGTGTCATGGTCAGGCCCAGGCTCCAAGCCACAGCCTTTCTGGGCCTTTGCTCCTGCCATGCCCTCTGGAGCTCTGAACTCGGTCTGCCCCTAAGGGAATCCTGACTTCGAAATCTGTAATCACAGCTCCAGGAGGCTAAGGCAGGAGGATTGCTGCAAGCTCAGCCAGCCTAAGCTATACCATGAGGCCCTGTCTTACCCCTCACTGACCTTCAAGGCTCAGTACAGTTGTTTTGCTGGTGGTATCTTTCCTGTGCCTCCCAGGCAGGGCAGAGACAAAGGTAGAAAAGGACAGCAGGGGCCGGAGGGTTAGCTCAGTGGTTCCGGCGCCTGCCTTGCAAGCGCAAGGTCCTGAGTTCGATCCCCGGAAACCACATATAATGCTGGGGTGGAGACATGTCCACCAACAATCAACACCCCATACCACAATGCTGGGTGTAGTGGCTCACGCCTGTAACCCCAGCACTCAGGAGGCAGGGACAGGAGGATTGCTGAGTTCGCGGCGGCTTGCCTGGGCACCATAGTGAGCTCAGGGCCAGCCTGAACTACAAAGAGAGACCCTGTCTCAAAAAGCAAAAAAAAAAAAAAAGGACAGCAGGCAGTATGGGCTCTTGCGAGTCCCCAAGAGCGTGCGGTTGAGGAAGGACCCCCTAATCCATGGGAACACAGCCCTGGGCCCCACCTCTTGGTGCTTTGATTTTGAGACAGGCTCTCATTAGTTACCCAGGTGGGCTGAGAACTTGCAATACTCCTGTCTCGGCCTCCCAGTGCCAGGGCCTCAGCCAGAGCTCTGACGCCCTCGGGGTGGCAGGACCTGAGAGGACAGTGGGCCAACAGGTGGGGTGGCAGGTGGGTGTGGCGCCGCTGTGCAAACCCAGTGGAGACCCATGAGCCGCCAACACACCCCAAGGTGCCTGGCACGGCCAGGTGTAGGGACAGGTCTGCACGGGTGCAGCCCTTTTGGGGAACCATGATTCACGGAAGCCTGAGAAGGGCAGGGGCAGCTGGCCTACGTCCACCCCGCAGGGCAACGGCTGACTCACCGTGGTCACTCTCGGTGCCCGACCGGCCCCAGTAGCGCCGCCTCCTCTCGGGACTGTGTGCGTGACGCTCGATGACGGCCGCGATGAAGCGGGTGTTGCTGACTGTGGGGACCACGGCAGTCACCCTCGGGTGGCGGGTGGCGGGCGGCCCCACCCGCCCCAGCCGGTCCTGACTGCGTTCCGTGCAGGGGACACATGTGTGGGTGGAGTGAGGCATGTGCGGGGAGAAGGGCGGGGCTTTGGGCCAAAGCACTGAACACGAAGGTAAAACCAAACTGGCTGAACCTTGCGACATTCTAGAGGAAAGGGCAGGAAGCCCTGGGGGTCCAGGCGCTTCCATGTCCCAGGACAATGAGGGTCCTCTGCACCTGCCCGGGCCCGCGGCCACTCACTGATGCCTCGGTCCTCGTGGCTGTCGTCATCCCTCTCGTCCCTGTCGTTCTCCAGGTTGGACATACGCACGGACATTTCTGCCGCCACCAGAGACAGAAGCCAGGACCATTCATCAGACAGAGCCGCCGGGTTAACTCCTGCAGAGGCCTGTGTGGTGCCCGGTGCCCCTGCGGAGCCCCAGCGGGCCAGCCTCACAGTGCCCACCAAGCGCTCAGCTCTCTCTCTCTCTCTCTCACACACACACACACACACACACACACACACACACACACACACTCATGGGCATGCGCACACGGAGACAGAAGTGCAGCCCCAGCAGGGGTGGCCGGGCCACCGTGGCCTGGCCTGGCTTTCAGGCAGTGAGGGTAGCACACGGGGCACAGGGCCTCAGAGCGGAGTGATGCTGGCAGCAGGAAGGGACCCCGGGGTCTCTCGGATCAGAAAGGGGACTGTGCGTAACAGACTGTGGTTTCCTGGGCTAACGCCAACAAAGCTGAGGAGCCTGCTGGGAGCTTTGTTTTTTCTGCTTTTGTTTTGTTTTCTGAGACAAGGTCAATAGGTACTGACTGATCCTCCTGCCTCAGCCTCCCAAGAGGGGTGCTGGGATTCCAGGCCTGTGGCACTATGCCCCGCTGCCCTTTTATTTCTTAGAGGTTTAAACAACTGGCAGGGCTCTTCTTGCCTGGGGACAACCCAGAGGAGCCTGCAGGTGCATCTGCACACACCTTGGGCCGCCAGAGGCGACATGTGCTGGTGGCCACGGCGGTGGATCTGGTGGCGGTAGGCGTACACGGCCAGGACCAGCACCATGATGCAGCCCATGATGCCCCCGGCCACGGGGCCCACGGGGGCGCTCTTGATCATGTTCAGCGTGATCACCTCGTCACCTGCGAGGACACAGACAGGTGTGTCAGGGCTCTGCGGGCCGCGGCCAGTGTGGACCCCACAGAAGATACCATGGGGTGGCAGCGGGCTGCTTGGGCCCTGCGGTGAGGATGGATGCAGTGCAGGGTGCAGGTCACTCAGTGGGGAGCAGGGACCAGGGCGCTGGTCCCAGCTGAAATGAGGGGGGCCAGGAACCCTAAGTATCTGTTGGGCAGACCGACTGCGGCCCTGGGGCAGGAAGCAGGGACAGCTCTTGCCGGAGCCTGTCCCCAGCTGGCCGGCCTGCTGGGATTAACCCTCTGCCACCGTGCAGCCAGAGCCCAACTCCCACACCTGGCGGTGCCGAAGCCGCTGCCCACCCATGGGCCCAGGGCAGCGGAGGCTGCCAGGCTGAAGGCGCACTGTGAGGCTGGCTCGGCCCGGTGTCTGTCACAGACCACGTGCCCCCCCTGGGCCTGGGGGAGCACCTCACGAGCTGCGGCCGAGGACAAGTTGGCCTTGCGGAGCAGGCGTCTAACGAAGCCCTGAGCCCTGGTCTGAGGCCCCGCTGCAGTCCCCCCATGGGCAGCCACACTGGTTGCAGCCGGAGTCTGTGCTGCTCAGAATGGGCACTGTGGCACAGGCTGGCAGAGTGCAGTCCAGCCACCCTGAGGGTTTCACCCCCACTTTCCAGAGACCATGAGCGAAGGGACTGACTGGGAAGTCAGCAGACAGTACGTGGGTTCCCCTCCTGGCTACGGGCAGGAGGCCTCAGGAGTCCCGGAAGCCTACCTAGGGTGCCCACGTCGTCCACATAGGGGCTCTTGGCCCCCACGATGCCCCCGAAGCACTCCTTCTGCGGCGCACAGTAGGACTTGTCTAGGTGCGTCTTGCCGTCGCTGTCCACCACACACCACTCGCAGTCCAGCACCCCGAAACAGTCCCTGCCAGGAGAGCATGTGTGTTCCCAGCCCGCTGCGTGGGGTCTCACGTCGGGGCTCAAGCTGCTGCCCTAGGCAGCAAGGGTGTGGATTTTGGGGACCCCTGGCTGGTGGGCACCCCACAGGCACAGGAGATGATAGTCAGCGGGGCCAAGACGAGGCCATTCAGATTTCCCCGCTGCCAGTTCCTCAGCGTGTTTAACATGCTCTGGGCATAGTCTAAGGGCTAATCCTCCCTCCGCTGAATAACAGCACGTCAGGTGTGCACAGCTGCCATCCAGCACTCCGGGGGCTGAGGCAGGAGGCTCTCCGTGAGTTTGTGGCCAGCCTTGGTTACACACCAGGCCTTGTCTCAAACAACAGGAACAACATACCAGGGGGCCTGGCTGCCTCCGCTGGAAATCCACTCCAGACCGGAAAGGCCTCGGGGGCAGGAGCTGCAGGTGGGAAGCTCAGCAGGGCGTGGCCCCATCCCGTACCCACTGCTCACCCGCTCTCCAGCCTCTGGCTGCACCGGCTGTTGACGCACTGATGCAGGGCGTCCTGCAGGCCAGGGTCAATGGCCGTGTACGTCACGGGCTCCTGGTGGACCTCACAGCTTGGGTTCCTATGCAAGGAGGGAGACCTGGTTAGGGCTGGTGCTGCCTGCACGCCAGCCCAGCCTTGGTGCCTGAGACCTGGGTTTGCCCCTCACAAGAACCTGGCGTCAGTGACTGGCTCTGGAAGGAACATGCATCCTCTCCCGTGTGGAGCTGACTGGGAAACCCCAGGCCAGAGTCTTTAAGGACGCTGAGCTCTGCCTGTCACAGGGGAGACTCTAAGGGCTGTGTGGGGGGCCTGAGCCTTCACTGACCAACTTGAGTTATAACCGGCCCTCAGGGATGGACTGAGTTCACGGTCAAGAGCTCACTGTAACTATGTAACATACATGTGAGTAACCAATGGGTTCATACCGCAGGACACAGCGCCACACCCAGTCACACCACCTCAGGTGACCATGGCCCTTGCAGACACTTTTTTTGTGTCTCAAGATGCATGGGGCTGTGTTCACACACAACACTAGTGAGTTCTAGCGAAGGACTGTGCCAGGGTGTAGCTCTGGTCTTAATGTAAGTACATGCTGCTATGTCGTGTGTGAGTGAGTGTAGGTTCCTGTATGTTTATCACAAAGGTGAGAAATATGGGCAGATAGTGGCCACTAGGCAGAGTAGTGTGTGACACCCACTCTTCACACACACACACAGCACAGCACTGAAGTGAACCCCACAGTGACTCTGCCCGAGCCTGGCCAATGCACAGGTCTCTCCTCGTATGCCTGGCCCAGCATGAGTCTACGGCAGGCCCGCCAAGCTCTCCTCCGCAAACCCGCCAAGCCCACACTTACCGGCTCTCTGCGTTGGTGAGGTTGCCGGTGCATTCATTGACCTCTAGGGGGCACTCACAAGGACATTCACACTCATTTTGTTCCATCCTGAGATGCAAGAGACAGTTACTGAACCGAGGGTTAATGACCTCTGTCCACCAGGAGGGAAAATAAAGATCCCTTTGCACATACAATGACAATCAAAATACAGAAGCCTTGGGCAAAGGCTCAGTGCACAGTGGGCTCCACCCTGCCCTCAAGACAGGACTGGGGACAACCCAGTTCTGAGCTCCCTGGGACGCCCCCAGCCTGACCCCATCTGCAGAGGCTGCGTGCAGATCCTGCCCCAGCTGAACTGTTAACCAGTGCGGTGAGGGTGCGACCCTCGTGTGTTACCGGTGGCAGTTGAGACAGAGCCGGTCCACCATGCTGCAGGCACAGAAGGCCAGTGAGTCGCACGTCTCGTTGACGATGCCGACGAATGCATTGGTGCCTGGGATCCTTGCCAGCCTATACTTGGAGCAGTGGCTGCCGTGCACGAGGTTGGTCAGGTCCCCCTGCGGAGTCGAATGTTGGGGTGATGCCAGTGCAGACGGCCCCAAACCCGCAAGCACTGGCTGGAAGCGGCCAAAAGAAACTGCTTCTGCGGAGAGAAGTGGTTGCCAGTCCCCGTGCCAATGTGGGGAATGTACTGTGCCCTCCAGAGACAGACTCCCACTTAGCTGTGGGCATGTTGGATACTCTTTGGTCTGGACTTATGCAAACATACATTTTGTAGCTTATATTTTTTATCATCTGTTTTTGAAAAACATAACAATGAATCATAAAAATGGAAAGTTCAAGAAGTAGGGAAAGATAATTTTCAGGTAAGGAACAGTTTAAAATTTATTCAAGGACAAATTAACCACAAAACACGCACTGCTTTGCTTATTAGCAAGCCTCTCTTCTTTGAGAATACTAAAATTATTTAAAAGACAAAGCTTCTTTAAGAGGTTAATTTCCTGCTCCCAGAATACTGAAATAATCCAAGTAAAGCAAGTGCCCTTCACCCTCCCACAAGCAGAGGGATGGCCAGACTCTTGCCAAACCTGCTCCCGTCTTCACAAACCCGAAGGTTCCAGAGCAGGTCGGGACACCAGTGTGTGTGTGTGCCATCTGTCCTGCGCTAGTGTCCGTGTTTTGGATTTCTCAGGTGTTTGTGAGGTGGAGACAGACTGATTCTGAGAGTGTGGCCCAGGGTGGGTCCTTTCCACGGCCCAGTTCCCTGGTGAGATGTCTCAGGCCACTAAGACCTTTTTTTTTTTTTTTAACTAAGACTTGTCTTTCTGGTTTTGTATGCCAGAGATGCCAGAAACAGTACAAGGTGTGATGGGAAAACGTGATGTATTTAAATGAAAGACACTTCACATTTCCCTCACAGTCCTGCCCTCACGCGGAATGCAGTGGCCCTGTCGTCCTCGCTGCTTCCTGTAGCAGCTCTGGAGACCTCTCTCCTGAGTGTTTAGCTGTGCTGTCCTGGCCGCCTCCATGTCTCCAGTCCATTAGAAATGTGTCCCTTTGCTGGTCATACTGATTTGGGGCAAGAGCCGGAAGTCAGCATGCAGATCCAGGGAATAAGGTGAATGCAGACACTGCATGGTGCTTTTACCAGCTGGGTTTTCTGTGCAGCGCTTGGCAGCAGCTGCTTCACCAATTTTTTGATCACACTTCAGAGACACTCAGGAAAGAGGCCTCCAGAGCTGCTGCAGATGGGGTGTGAACCACAGTGCTGAGTGGGTGGTGGAGGGTGAGAGAGAGGACTTTGGGCTATACTTATGACCATGCGTCTTTTGCGTTAAACGAACCTAAACATTGACTGTTTTTTGATCATGCTTTAGCAGAAACGATGACAGATACACGGAACCAGCCGGTTCTCATGTGGAGATGTCAGCGACTCCCCTGTTACGTGTCTGTCATGTCCCCTGTGAAGACCATGTTGCTCTAGATGCAGGGGAGTCTGAAGTGGCCCCAGACTTCCCTGTTTTGAAGACCTGATTCTATTAATATATTCATTTTAAAAACTCTCTTCCACTGGGCGTGGTGGCTCACGTCATCCCAGCACTCGGGAGGCAGAAGCAGGATTGCTGAGTTCGAGGCTTGCCTGGGCTACATAGTGAGCTGAGGGCCAGCCTGAACTACAAAGCGACACCTTGTCTCCAAAAAAACAAAAAACAAACAACTCTCTTCCACTGGACAATTGCTGTTTGTCATCAACTTTTCTTTTCTTTTTTTTTTAAAGTTTTTTGAGACAGGATCTTACTTTGTGGTTCAGGCTGGCCCTGAGCTCATTATGTAGCCCAGGCAAACCTCAAACTCAGCAATCCTCCTGCCTCTGCCTCCCGAGTGCTGGATGACAGGCATGAGCCACCACACCTGGCACTGTGGTATGTGGCTGATTGCTAGTGGGCATGAGTCACCATGCCTGGTATTGTTATATGTAGTTACCAGGGATTGAACCAGGGACCTTGTACTTGGTAGGCAGGGGCTGGAACCACTGAGCTAAATCTCCAGCCCACTGTCATCAACTTTTTTGACTCTGAGTTTATGATATTCAACTGATCCCATTTGAACCTTGAAATTAATTACATGTCAAACGAGTGACATAAACACCCATCCTAAATTATAAAAACAAAAGCTTCCCGTGAGTAACTTTTTGAATGGCAGTCCTGTGACTCCCCATTTTAGACCTTTCCCAGTCAGAATGATGTACCTATTAGTTATTCTCACCTGAATTGGAGGTCAACTGGTAGAACACCCTTACATCACAATTGGACAAATTGCATCAATCTCATACTTTACAATTACCCTTATTCTCATACCACTAGCCAGCATTATTGAAAACAAAATACTCAAATGATAGTTCTAGTAGTAGAAGCACGTCTTATGGCTTCTAACCATAATTGTAAATCCTGCAGGAACTCAAATCCTGTGCATTAGCTGAGCTGAAACAAGGAATTTCCTCAGATGATTTCTGACAGTTGCCCGTTACCAGGGCCAAGACCACGCGGGCCTCAGTGGCCTTAGGTACAAGGAGGCCGGGGGATGCCAGGGACTGGAGAGGGTGCGGGGCACATGTGTTTATGTAAGCATGTGGGAAGAGCAGAGAGTTCAGAGAGAGACCCTAAACGAACCAAGCCCAACCCAACTGCAACCGTGAGAGCCTGGTGTCCGCTCTGTCCCGGGGTCCCGCGTCTAGTTTTAAAACCAGGAGCGGGACCGAGGTCCTGCCCTCCTGTGAGGAGACTCAGGGCAGTGAGGTGGGCGGGCATGATGGCCAGCTGTGCCCCTCCCAGCTTACCACGAGGCTGGTGTTGAACTTGTAGAACCTCTGCACAGTGCGGTCGCTGAAGCTGTTGCACAGATTCTTCTTCACAAAGTTGGGGTGGTTCAGGATGTCGTTGGCCACCAGGGGCTCCTGAAAGGCCAGAGAGAAGAGGCGTGCTGCACAGTGAGCTGCAGGCTGCCAGTGCAGCGCCCATGGCTGTGCCCAGTCAGGTACCTTGTGCGTGATGTGCTGCTGCTCCACTGGGGCGTGCCCCTTGGGGTCAATGAGCGTTGGGTGTGCCACCAGGTAGCCCCTGTCCTCCATGATGAAGCACCTGGAGGAGGTGACGCTGTGAGCCGGCCTCACGCAGCATCGCCCCAAAAATGCACACAGCACTGAAGGAAAAACGCTTCCCCTGGGACAGCCACCACCCGGACTCTGGGTTCATGTGGCTGTTCTGGCCCTGCTGCTGTCCCCACCCAAGTGGCATCAGCCTCACATCCTGGCCAAGGACACGTGAGCAGGAACTGTCCCCTCTTCGGAGGAAGGAGACAGGGGCTGCTTATGGGCATAACAAGGGAGGAAAATAAAGCTCTTCTTTCCAAGGCAAATGCATGCCAGATACACACAGCCAGCGGCGTGTGCTCTGCGTGAGGGGCTGCCATCAGCGCTGTTGTGCGCCCCTCTCCTCCTGCCCAGAGCCCAGCAAGGGCCATGCAATGAGCCTGGAGAGCTATTTTTAAAGGCAGGCTGTGTTAATAAAGGAAATGCCCTTGCTTTGATCGGTCACGTGCTCTTGAAACACAGGCGGCAAAGACTTTTGGTTCCATGAACCTCTTTCTCTGGGAACATGGAAGGGGCCTTCTATGTGCCTGACATTCATGAAGACTCTGGTTTAATGGCTGAGTTAACATCAGAAGCACCACCCAAGGGTAGCCCCTGTTCGTTCGATCACCAAGATACAGGGGCCTCTAATTACTGTGTCCAGGAAGACAAGGCTTTCAGTGCCAGGTGCTTGTCACAGCCCTTGTCATGTACTATATTTTTCCAAATCATAAACAGCAGTCTCTTAGTAAAAGGAAAGGAAAAACAAAAATCCTAAATAGAATACTCAATTAATTCCCTCCCTTCCTTCCTTCCTTCCAGTTTTGAGAAAGGGGCTCACTTCTTCAAGTCTGGCTTTGAACTTGCAACCTTCCTGCCTCAGCCTCCCCAGTGCTGGGATAACAGATGTGCACCACCACACCCAGATACACTTTCACATTCGACTGAGACTGTGTAGTTGTCATTTGGCTTCAGATGTCTGACATCTTCTACCTTCCCTTTTGCCCGTGGACAGGCAATGGAGTCCCCAGGGGCCTTACCTTATTTTGTTGCCACCATCTTGGTTACACACTGGCAGCAGGTCCATGAGAACCTTGTAGAAGTATCTGAGTGTGAAGTCAATGCCCATGACCGCCACGGTGTGCCCAGAAGACAGCTGTGTACTTCCATGTGGAAAGAGAATGGAGGCGGGACTTATAGGTGAGCATGTACCCAGAAACCACTCCCACAGCTCCTTCCCGTTTCTCAGGCCTACAGAAACTATGTCGCATTTTTGTTTGGTGGTGGCCGTGGGGCTTGAACCCAGAGCCTTCACACCGAGCTCCCCTAACAGCGTCTTGCGACATTGCTGGGCTTGAATCTGTAGTCCTCTGGCCTCAGCTGTGCAGTGCTGGGTCAGTGAGCTTTCCCTAGACTGACACCAATGTGCGGCTTTCTAACAAGGCCAGCCCGGACTAGGGCAGCTACGGCACTGGCTGTTGGCGCAGAGGCCACGCCACGGAGGTGCGTCGGCAGGGTGGGAAGTGGCAGACGGCGACTGGGGTCACTTCCTGCCGTTCTCTAGATTGGGATGGAGCACCCCATGCCCTGCATTCAGAGCTGGTGGAGCGGGAGCCAGCCACGAGCCCGGCCATGGCTGGTGTGAGTTTGTCTCTCTTCAGATGCAGCCAACTGTGCACCGACAGGTGTCTGTCATACTGAACCAAGGCTCTCTGTGACCCGCGTTCTCCCCAAGACGGGTCTTCAGGGAGCTGGATCGATGCTCTCGCTGGCGGACGGAGAGCAGAGGCTGGCCGGGCTCTTGCACACCTGCCTCCATGGGACACACTCGGACACCAGCCAAGCTCCTCCTCATTCTGAGCCTCCTGATGGGCTGCTCTGTGCCCTGCATGATTGCAGTGCTGGGGATGGAGCGCTGTGTGTCCACACCCATTTTCTCGTGCACCACGGACAGCTATCTGGTTGCCATGGTGACGCATAACAAATTTCACTGAAAATCCAACCAAACCTACACTTCCAAGGGGCCTGGACCAGGCTGCCTGCAGTGCCTGCTGGAGGCTTTCACCACGCAGGGTGTGACTGACTGGCCATCACCAGCCGGTCTGCGCTCCAGAAACGCAGAGCTGGAGTCTCAGCACGAACAGTGCTTCGCATAGGGCTGGCATGGGATACCACAGTCAGCGCGAGTGGGGTCAGGAGGCCCTGCCCAGCTCGGCGGAGCTGTGGGCCGCTGCACACCGGCGTAAGCTCTTTCCTCAGTCCTCTGCAGAGCAGGAACAGCACGAGAGCGAAAGGAGCTGCTGTGTATGTGGGGCCTGATGTGGTTACACTTCACGGGACTCATCTCTGGTTCCTGTCCGGCGCCCTGCAGTGTCTCCGACTCTGGTACCTCTGCTTTAGACATGAGCCCCAAAGGCTCGTGGGCATAAAACAGTGAGACTGACTGAGCCTTACCATGTACAGACACTTATTTAATTTAGTCCTTAAAGTAATCACTTCGAATAGGCCCGTAGCCCTCTTTTCCCTGTCGAGGAAACACCAGGACTATTTACAGTCCTGCAACTGGTGAGTGCTACTGTGGGGGAGTCAGGTCCCCACGCTGGCAGGCAAGGCCAGGTCACCAGCAGGCACCGGTCAATGGGAAGCAGCCGGCCACCCACAAAGGCCACCGCAGCCC
Source organism: Thryonomys swinderianus (assembly GCA_004025085.1). NCBI lineage: Eukaryota > Metazoa > Chordata > Mammalia > Rodentia > Thryonomyidae > Thryonomys > Thryonomys swinderianus. Next base: position 38,330 of record PVIC010009994.1, read on the forward strand.
CAAGGCTGGGAGAGGCCAAGGCCCAAGCTCCTCTGAGTGTGAAACATGCAGCTTCACACGGCGGCACCACGCTCAGCTCAGCTGCTCCAAGGCTGAGGCCCAGGGGCCGCGTGTCAGGCGGGGCAGAGGCAGACGCTTGCTCTGGGGACACAGGGGTGCGGAACCAGGGGCTGCACTGCCCTCCTGCTCTTGTGAAATCCATGCGGGTCAAAGACGCAACAGAAAGGGGACCAGAAAGAGGGTCAGAACCCAAGGTTTTCCGATTTGCAGGAAGGCACACTGTGCTTCGTGTGGACAGACACGAATATCTGTGAGTAAGCAAGAACTCTGCCCTTCACTTAGGCCAGCAAAACACTCACTTGCATATCCCTACACGCACGTGTAAGTCTGCCCGGGCGCAGCCCTGTCCTGGGATGAGCAAGAGGGAACACGTGTAGCTCCTGGTGGTGACACAGACACAGGGGCTTCAGATACCTGGGTTTTTACTCCTCTCGCTTTTAACTACATTTAAAGTCAAAATATAAACAAGAGCAGAATAAAAGAGACCATTGGGGCTGGAGATCCTGCTCAGAGGCAGTGTATCTGCCTTGCACGCACAAGATTCAGGGTTCGATCTCCAGCATTGGGAAAAAAAGGAAGAAAGAAAAAGAAAAAAGAGATCACAGAAAAAAGGAGATGAATCTCTGCAGAGGGAAGGAGACCAAGAGGTAGAGGAGGCGAGGAAGGGGGCATGAGAGGACGAAGACATGCTGGTGCCAGCTCCCAGGCCCCACGAGGAGAGTGATCGCTGCACAAGCAGACGTGGAGTCATAAAAAAATAAAACTTGCAAACAAGCAAACACAAGCCCAGTTCTGACCCAGAGCAGTGCAGTCCAAGAGCCTGGGGATGTTATTCCTGTGGAGATGCAGCCTTTCTTCACTGCCCCTCAAGGATGGTTGTCTGTGCAGGGATGAGCATTCTGGCCAGGTCGCCTGCTCTGAACGGGCGCTGCTTTTCCTATAGACAACTCTGTGTCCTCAGCGTACCTGCACTGCTAGGCATTGGCATTCTGCTGCCCCGAAAGGCCTGTCTCCATGGAGACGGGGCGGGGCTCCTCCTCGAGCGCTCCCTCCAGCTTCTCCCCAGGGCCCCACGCTAGAGGATCCTACTCAACACCAGCCCTCAGCACTCAGGACCTCTGGGGCGATGCCACCTGCGCTGTCGCCCAGGAACTAAGCGCTGATGCTGGCGGGGTAACAGCCTCAGAGCACAGGAAATGCAAAGCACTTTGCTGTCTTTACAATTAGACGTCATACGGCATTCCGGGAACCTCAGTTTGCAAAAAGCCTGTTTATTTTTCCAGAGACAGTTTCCAGGACAAATTAAAAACAAACAACTCACAATGCTAAACCCTGAGGCCCAAATACAAGAGTGGTAACCTAAGGCTCTGCTGTTTCTTCCTTCATCACAAACTCTCAGCTTGGAAGAACTCGGGCAGCAAAAGCTCCCAGGCTCCTGCCGCCCCATCTGCCTCTACACCACCCTCCTCATGAGTCCACAGGGCTGCCAAGCACTGGGCGAACTGCGAGATAACCCGTGAGGTCAGAGTTACCCCTTCACAGATGGCAGGAGGAAGCTTGGTGTCTCCTATTCTACTTGAGCTTAAAAATATCCCCGATGGATCTGAGATTACAAAAATATCAGTTAAAATGTTACCTGGAGGAGTGAATTGTGTGGCTGATGGTCACAACATAGCCGGCTCCTCCGACGTCCAGGTAAGGGCCAGTCAAAGAAATCAGCCCCGGGTTAGCCACTGCGTGGAGATACCTAGGGGGACACAGCCAGAGTGGGGTGCGCATGACTGCCGGCGTTCCCAGGAGAGGCAACCTAGCAACTCAAAGTGGTCCTCCTGAACTGTGCGTGGCACGAAAACCCAAAGGTTTCTTACTTGGGGTGTCTGTGGCATTGATACCGACGTGAAGGGAAGCTGAAATTCCCTTGATTTCTAAGAGATACTAAACTCACTGTACTTTTACGCTTTTACTAAAATCTGCAATGCAGAGGTTCTGAGGCTAAAATAAAAAGGGAATCAATAAATGAAGTAGAAACGAATGCACGTGGATAGCTTTTTTTCCTGTAAATAGACTAAAATAGATTCCAGAAGCAAAGGCAGGTTTCTGAATTGATACGTCAGGCCACACGTGAGCTATGATGTAACGCAGGACCATGCGACACATGCTCAAGTCTCTCCACTGAGGAGGACACCGCAGGCACAAGGCCGGAATCCAATAGGACCTGAAGACTCACTCGAGAGGGCCGGGCACGAAGCATTTCCGTCTCTGAGCTTCCACACAGAGACAACAACTTTGTAGGCAGAGAAAACCCACCAGCTGTTGTTGATGCCAGGTTAAATACTGAGGAACAAGTGTGCCCTGGACATGCCCTCCGTGACATACGTGTGGAAGTCGCCGGCTGCGGTGTGCACTGCGTCCCCCAGGGTGGGGCAGCCCTGACCATGGGCCCTTCAGACTCACCACTGTCTCCGCGTGGGATCGAAGGCTTTGTCCATGAGGGCACCGGGGTAGATTCTGAGGACGCCGTTGGGCGTTGCTATGTAACGGCGGACAATGTAAGTGTTCAGGGCGCTCATTTCCATCTGGGCCATCCACTCGTCTGTGACGTGGCTGGTCGCCATGACTTCGTTGCGGACAGAGAACTGGGGACAAAGGCGGGCACGGCAGGGCTCCGTTAAGACTCACATGAAAAGGGGCTGCTGGCAGGGCCTCCGGGCTGTCTCCAGGGGGAGAAGCCAAGGCCAGTTACTTCTTAAAAACCCTCCCCTCGCAGACGGGCGCAGCCAGATTGGGGGAAGACAAAGGTTTACAGAAACTGTGGTTACCATGGCGCTTCCCCTCACCGGCACTCAGGGTTAAGCAGGGAGATCTGGGGGCCCGGGCAGCGCGGCCCCACCGCTCACATTTGGCTCCACTTGTCTCTTACCTGCACCCCACCCTGGACTCCCCACCAGATCCTCCTCTCTGCGGCCCCAGGGTCACAGTGGGCCTCCGCGGCCACCCGGCTCCCCCACAGGCCAGCACCAGGACCTGGTGCCCTGGCACGGTGTCCGCACAGTGCCCACCTTGAGCCCAGGGTTGGCGATGAGGCGGGTGTTGTCGCTGAGGTAGGCGGTGTAGTGCTCCACCATGCGCTTGGTCTCGGGCTGGCTGAGGTGCTCGTAGGGGGACGAGAAGCTGCCAGCGGAGAGCATGACGGTGGGGCTCTCTGAAAGACAGGCAGCAGGACGCTGGGATGCGCCTGGGGCTCGGCGAGGCGAGACCGGCCCCGCTGGGCGCAGGGCAGGGTCTCAGCAGCAGAGCAGGGAGATGACGTTGGTGCACAAAGCAGGTCAAAAGCCCGAGTGCGCAGCCTGGGCTCGGCACACACAGGTGGGTCAGGACGCGACAGCTGCTGCTGCAGCACCATCACCATGTTGGCTGTTACGTGAGGAGGCAGAGGAGGGAGCAGAGGCGGCTGTGAAACAGTCAGACGGGCAGCAGGGTGACTGACAGACACCAAGGTGCGTGGCCGTGAAGACCGGAAGGTGACCCACGCCGGGTGACACAGAGCAGTTCCCTATGGTGAGCAAAATCAAGAAATTGTTTTGGAATTTTTCCTGTTCGATTTTGTTGCATTATTAAAAAGCACGAGAAATCACCATCTCATTTAAATCAAGTTGTTTTTTATTCCTCTTGTCTGCCCCTCCCATCCTGTCTTTGTTTTCTCAGAGCCTGGACAATTTTGTTTTTCTGGTACAAGAGATCAAACCCAGGACCCTCACACCGAGTACATCCCTAACTCCTTTGGAGATAGGGTCTCACCAAGTTGCTGAGTTGCCCAGGCTGGGCTGGGATGTGCGATTCCACTGCCACAGCCTCCCAGAGTGCTGGAGTCACAGGCGCTGCTACCACATCTGGCTCAAACTAGTGACCCTGACTGTACTTGGGTCCAAGACTGAAATACGAGCTGGGGGCTGGGCTGCAGCTCAGCAGAAAGTCTTCCTGGGCCTGAGCCCCAGCCCTGGGTTTGAGCCCTACTTAGCACTAGGAAAAACAGACAGACAAAAATCCACAGGAATCTGCAGGAACGGCCTGAAACCCAGAGCTCAGAGTTTTTCTCAGGAGCCCTCCTGGCCGGATGGCTGGCAGAAACGTAGGCAGGTCTAGGCAACACCAACTTTGGCGTGGACCAGGAAGAAAGGTTATTTAGCCCACCAAGACCCATCTCCTTTTGCCGATCCCCGTTTCCCCAGACCTTCCTCAAAGCACACACAGGGCGGGCATGGAGCAGGCTGTGCCTTAACCACAGGCTCCACTCCGGGCCTCGGGCTCCCTGGCTGCTCCTCTTCCTGGCCCCAGGAAATTCCCTGATGCAGGCTGCCAGAGCTGTGCATGGCAGAAGTGGGCTCCAGGGTGCCCACCATTCCTCACTCTCCCCCCAGTTCCTCTGGGATTTTCCAGAAGACTTGGTCGGGATTGTGCAGCATCCTGATTTTCAGGATGGGTCCACATGATCCAGTCTGCTGGGCTCAGGAAACAGTTTCCTGCCATGTGATTCCTATTGGCTTCCCACGGTGTCTGCACAGAGGGCTCATGGGTCCATTAACCATGGGTAACCAAGGGAGGAGCAGTGTGGGGCAGCCTGCCAGAGCAAGGCTGTCCTGAGCATGCTACACGTTGGCCGGGTGTGCCAGGAGACACAGAGGATGGGCCCTGAGCGCCAGGGGCTTCAGACTCTATCTAGGAGACAAAGGACCAGGAAGACGAGAAAAACAAGAGAAACACAGGCAACCTTCCTGCCTCAGCCTCCCAAGTACAGGGGTTATGGGAGTGAGTCATCATACTTGCCGCCTTTCTTGAAGTGAAGAGGCCAAGGCAGCCTTAGAAAAGGCTGCAGCAGGAGGATGAAGCATAAACGGAGAGAATGAGGACGAAGGACCTAAGGCCACGTGTCTAGGAGACAGATGTGTGTCTCCTAGATGGGGGGAGGAGTGTTACGGGGAACTGAACCCCAGGCCTTCACACTAACTACATGCCCGGCCCTTTTCTATTGTTTATTTTTGAGGCAGTTTCACTAAATCACTCAGCTGCAAGTCTGGGTTTAAACTTGGAATTGTTCTGTCTCAGCTTCCCAGAATGTTAGGATCACAGGCCTGTGCCACCGTGCTTGGCTAGAGGATACACTTGTGAAAAATTCTTGTCTTTTTTTGTGATGTATTTCCATCGTCCCTCTTGAGGGCTGCTCTGACATATTTATCTAATGCCTCCAAATTTTAAAATCTGCACCAGCAAGGAGACTGGTTTGGAACCGTTATTTGCTGCAACGCCCCCTAGTCTCCAGTCTCTTCCTTGTACTTCTGTTATGGTGGACCCTTGCTTATGTCCCTACCAGACACAGCCGCCTGCCTCCCCAGCACTGGGTGCGATTGCTGGATGGTGGGAGGGGTGCGGCCCTGGTGCTGATGACCTCGAGGCTTCCCTGTCAGATCCAAGTACAACACAACCCACAATGTGCTTCCTTTTTCTACTCACATCCAGAAAGAAATATATTACATGAATGTCTTCATGTGGACCAGCATATCACAAAGACTACCACTGTAACAAGGAGTCGATATCAAAACGTGGTGTGTCCTTTGCAACCCCAGGGCTTTTGCTTGACTCACCCAGGCTCAGGAGCTGCCCTGGCTGGTGACCATCTCCTTCCCACCAGCAGGAGAGTCTGTGTTGCTGGCATAGGACTTAAAAGAGCCTCACCCACATTAGCTTTTTGGTAAAGCCCACTTTAAAACTATGAAAAATTGGGCCGGAGGGTTAGCTCAGTGGTTCCAGCGCCTGCCTCGCAAGCACAAGGTCCTGAGTTCGATCCCCGGTAAACACATATAATGCTGGGCGTGGAGACACGCCCACCAACAATCAACACCGCATACCACAATGCTGGACGTGGTGGCTCACGCCTGTAATCCCAGCACTCGGGAGGCAGAGACAGGAGGATTGCTGAG